>VYZU01068940.1:0-78672 GCA_013401355.1 Ceyx cyanopectus | reverse complement strand
TGGGCACCCTGTGCCAGGGTTTCCCCACATGCACTAAATCACTTTGGATCGAAGGGTGCTGTGAAGCAGACTAACATCAGCAGTCCCAGAGTTAAACCCCTCTGAAAGCAACGTACAGAAGTCACCCCAAAAATACAACCATTGCACAACAGTCTGGAAGGAAGCAAGGCCCCAGGTTAGGTTAAGACCTAGAGTATGTCAAAAAGATGTGAGTTAGGTAGAAGAGAGTACCAGGATCACCTCTGCCCAAGATGCTGCTGCTAATAACCTAGTCAGAAAGTTGAAGGAAAAAAACCCAAACCATATTATTTTCTCATTTTCATTATATATATAAATATCTGACTGCCTGGGTACACTGTGGTAGGACTTGAATCAGAATGGTATATTGCTTTTTTTAAGGCATTTCTCCTTATCTACTTAATAAAATAGTGAAATAATTTCAGTAATTTATGGAAGAAGCACTTCAAAGTCATTTTGTCACAGAGTAGAAATTAAAAACTTTTTTTGCTATTGTGAAGCACTGGAATGTAGTGAAATTTAGTGAAAGGTTAGTTTTCTATTCTAGGATTCCCTCCAACCTTTTGACAACACCACTCAGCTTGGTATCATCTGCCAACTTGTTGATGGTGCTCTCAATCCCATTGTCAATATCATTAATGAAGATATTAAACAATATAGGTCCCAGTACAGACCCCTGAGGGACACCACTTGTCACGGTTCTCCATCTGGACGTTGAGCCATCGACCACCACCCTCAGGATGCAACCATCCAGCCAATTCCTTATCCACTGTACAGTCCACCTATCAAAGCCATATTTCTCCAACTTGGTGAGTAGGATGTTGTGGGGACCATGTCTAAAGCTTTGCAGAAGTCTGGATAGATCACATCAACAGGTCGTCCTTTGTCCATAGATGTAGTCACCTTATCATAGAAAGCCCCTAGACTGATCAGGCAGGACCTGCCCTTGATGAAGCCATGTTGGCTCTTTCATCACCCCACTACCCTCTATTTGCCTTGTTAGACCCTGGAGGAGAGAATCTGTTCCATGATCTTTCCATGTACAGAGGTGAGGCTGACAGGGCGATAGATGGAGACAAAAAGAAAATGTCAAATATTTCAGCTAACATTTCTCTCATGAAGTTGCTGTGTTATATTACTGTGTTGTCTGAAGCTTTCTGATTTCAGAGTTATGTGGCTTCTGTGTTTTCCTTTGAGAAGATCTTACTGTCTCATACACTGAGCAAAGCAGAGCAGCTCCTACTCTGCTTCAGATCCATTTCTTTTCCATAGTTTTTGGACATACACTGGCTGAAGAGTATTTTTAAATAATAAATATATTTTAAAATAAAGTAAATTTTTAATTCTTCTTTTCCCAACTTGACTTCCCCTGACCGAGTGTTTGTCATGGAAACATGAAGAGGCGAAAGTTTTACTTACATGGATTTTAAGTGAGGAGTGAACCATGGTTAACCCTTGCACTGGAGTTTGGTTTGCAGTTCCTGGTGAAGGCAGTGTGGGTCCAGACAGGTGCTCCTGGAGAGATGTAGAGTCTCTATTTCTTGGACCACATCAAAACAACTGCAGTGTGTGGTCTGATCTGTGGTCTCCCTGCTGGCATGCACTAGGAAGGTTGGGCTATGCCCAAATCCTTTCCAAATAAGCTGTCTCATAACTTGGAGGGGTTTCATGTACACTGGAGCACAGGACTGGCATTCCAGAAGGACTGACCCTGAAGAAGGTATGATGCTATCAAGTGTGTAGTGGTTTAAGGTGCTTTAAACGTGTAGCATTGTAAGGTGCCTTAATGGGAAGACAAACCTACTGCTGAAATGTTGCTGGGGAACAAGTGTCTTGAGAGCCACTGCAGAAAAGAACTTTTGGCTGTAATGAACTGTAGGCTTCTTTCTGGATCACACACCGAGCGTGTGATTGGGTGGCTGTGACAATCCACTGTTGCACATGGACATATGAGTGGTGACCATCTTCACTGCCTTCACCAGACTAGCTGCCAGACCACGTCCTCCTTCTGCTCCTCTTGGCTGTGGCAAAGCCTCTGCTGGGCTGTTGCCTCCAATTTCAGTGCCATCCTTCAAGACAGATGTGAATCAACCAGAAACTCTTCAGCCAGAGAAGACTGGGTTTGGAAAACAGGGCAGGGATAGAAAACTCAGTAAATTTGAGTTACTTACTCTGAAGAACAGGATCTTGAGACTAAAGTATGACAGCAAATATCAAAGATTTAAAAAGGCTTCTGTTGACCACAAGGGAGTAATTCCTTCTTTCCATCTGTTGTGGTTGGGACAAAAAGTAATGGACTTAAATTGCAGCAAGAAAAGTTTTGGTTACAGGGAAGAACAAAATGTTTCTGTCAGCAAGGCGGTGAAGCCTAGTAACAGATTACTTGGGACAGCTACAGAATGTCCCTTGCTGGAGGAGGTTTAAGGATATGCCAAACCAACATTCATCAGGATGACAAAGGTATGTATTTTTTCCGGTGTTGGAGCTTTGGTCTGGAGTACATTCTTTCTGGAAGGCCCTTCCAGGATTCTGAGTCTACTCAGGATGACAGACCACTGTGTGCTCACATGGAAACGCTGTGGTGCTTCCAGCTGCTCCCCATGGGAGCTGTGACCATAGGTAGAGAGCACGTCACTGTGCATTGCCCGGGGCACTTGTGCTGCTCAGTGTAGCCTTGGTCCCTCAAGCCCTTCTCCCAGACCTGTTTCTCAGAGTTGCTCTGCACAAACACTTCAAGTGTGGTATTTCCCTTGGAAGCAGCGGCTAATGGGCTAAAATGCTCAGCAGATGAGCTGAGGACCTGGCCTCTCTTGCTCCCTCTCTGCAGCAAAGTTCTTTCCAGATCAGCAGCATGGCCCTGGTATGTGAGTGCACACCTGCCATCCCATCACTCAGCCTCTCCTGAAAAAAAGAATGACATTTGCATCTTGGCTTCCTCCAGATGAAGAAGAAATTAAACCTCAGGGACCCAATTTTTGGATGAACTCTTTCATGCTCTCCTAGATCACCAGACCAGTTTTACCCTTGGTGGCTTTATAGATTCAGATATGGACCATGACAGTGGTTATTAAACATATATTTCCACATACAGCCTCTGGCCTTTCTCAGAACATTCTTCCATTAATTAAACTTGTATCATGTGCACTCTTTTTGAAAAGAAACCTTCCAGAGGTCTCCCAAGTTCCCTTTCTACCCATACACTGAGCACACTGTGGTGTTCTAAGGACTCTTCTCTCTGGGCAGCCTAGGCTCTTCAGTGCCTAGCCTTGAAGACTGGTGGGTAAGCATCTTAGATGTCTAAATAACATATGGATCAGCATATGGACCTTTCATGTAGGGGCTGTGGTGCTTGCAGCAGTAGCAATTTAACACAGGCATTCAGGAATCCCGGGTTTGCTCATGTCTGCTGCTTTGCTTGTTGCCTTTGTGATTGTGTGGGATTTTCTTTGGCAGAGAGTGCCGTGTTGGAGATGATGTATTAGCAATGATGCAACTTTCCCAATCATTTGGAAAAAATCCCTGAAATTCTTGCCCTTATCTAGTACAGCACACAGGAGCTCCTGGAAGAGGAGCTGAAGCTGTTTGTAGCTGGGTGATGGTGTGTTTCCTAGGGTGACCATCCTAGGTGAGGCATTCTCCCCCCCCTGACTGCACTGAACCACCTCACAGGAGCTTCTTAATTCTGGCCTCAGGTAAAGATGCTACTGAAATACATAACTCAGTGTAAGAAAGCTGGATTTTGTGCCAGATCTGCATGGAATGGTCATTTAATGCTAAAAACATGGTTGTTAATATATTGAAAGTTTATCTGGGAAGATAATTTACCTGGGAAGGGTGTCCAGTGCTCCCATACATCCACATATTTCACTGTGGACGTATTTTCTGGAACCTACATTTTCCTCAGTCAAGCTCCACTTAACTTCAGGAGTTAGTAACTATTAAACCTGTCTGCCTTTTCCTCAGCCTTTTGCACAAGGCAGTGAATTCCTAGGGCTATTTTTTTTTTTTTAGTTGCTTTCCATTCTGACAGCATGATTTATGCCAGTATTTTTACATTAAAGAAGTCATGGGTCCAAATCCCATCCACTACTGCAAACAGGACGGTGTGAACACAGAGGGAAATTCAGCAGTGAGATGAGTAAACACACCCCAGTGGTTTTGCAAAGACAAAACTTGAGAGGACAATGATGTATCTGAGGTAAAAGAGTGAAAGGCCCTTTTTGAAACCCAGCAATGCTTACTGCAAATATGGGATGTGATACAGTAGCAAAGGTGATACAGGATCATATTTTTCAAGCTGAAGAAAAGTAGGGGTGACAAATATATTTTTAGAATAATAATAGTCTTTTCTTCGCTGTGGCTATAGTTATTTAAAAAATCAGGGAAATTAGAAATGCTCTGTTTGCATTGTTCACTGTTTGGAAGGGAGATACAGAAGAGAATACAGGGGCAGAATAATAATTTTAAAAAGCCTTTTGAAATCTAAATACAAACATGTGCAAGGTTCAGCTGGTCAAAATTAGCCTTGCTGTAAAGAAGCACAGAGGGAGAAGAGCATATGTTTGTGAGTACATAATCTAATCTCCAACATTTTTTCATCTGAGAAATATGAAACTGAAACAAATGACAACCTCTTGACAACAGATTCATCATACCACATTTGCAGTGTTATCAATGAAGGAGGGGGTAAGAATGTTAATACATAACAGAAAGGACAAGGTAGATAGTGAAACCTGTTTAGCATACCCATGAGGGGCAAGAGTAGTAGTTGGCTGAGACTGACACCCACAAATGTAGAAAAGTGAGTCGTGACACTTTTAACAATGAACATAAAATGGCCTTTCAAGAGAAAAATAGTTCGATGCAGTAACAGCCCATCATCTTCATGCATCATTTTTGCCCTGTAACTCAAACTTGGCCCTGGATGTGTAAAGGCAAAGTCAATGGGATGGAAGCAAAAGGAGGCAGAGCCCCAAGGTTATGGGAGGGAAATGCACTTCAGGGAGCAGCAGGTTATTCCTGTAAGGGAGTCTGAGGATCAGCCCCCAAGTTTCACATTGCATTAAAAAACACAGATCTTCCAGCAGTGTTCTTTGCACAAGCCCCTCACCAGTTCTATTCTTGTGGGCACAGGTTAATATCTTCTCCAAAGACAGTTGGGACCAGTCAATATATTTCAACAGATCCCCTTTCCAACTGGTTCAGTTTGTCTGTCTGAATCAAAGGCCCCTGTACCCCAGGAGATCCTGATGCTGCCTTAGTCATGTCTGGTTACATCTCTCTCCTGAAGAGCAAAGTCTGCCTTGGGACTTCTTGGGGATTCTGGTGGCTGAGAGATACTAGAGGATGATCTGGACAAATGCCCCCACATGACAGTCTAGGAGCCTGGAGGAAACTGTCACCACTACAAGGGAATTGTGTCTGGCTGCCTTAGGAGGTGCTCAGAAGATGTAGGAATGCATCCAAATACCAGGGGAAAAATCCCTGAGTTGCATGCTTTTGTTGATTTTGTCATTATGGGCAGGAAGAAAACAGTAGCTTCCACAGCCTTCTGTAGGGTGGATTCTGTATCAGGAACATCAGTGGGTCACAGGCTGACACACCTCTCTGCACCTACCAGCACATCTGGAATGTATAGAGCTCTGTCATCTGTGACAGCTCTTTAAAAGGTATCTCTTCAAATAGCAAAAGTAAAAAAAAAAAATTAGTAGCAATTGATCGTATGTAAGGTTTAAAGAGGATGACATTACTTACTTAACCCAAAGACTTTTCACAGTAAAATGACAAAGTATTTTTCAATATTTAACTGCACCTATTGTTCTGATTTTTTCATTTTTGTTCAAAGTAATCAGTTCAAGCCCTTATAGTGTATTTATTGTGATTGATAATCAATACAAGATGATCTTTTCAATGAGGAACAAGCACTTCCCATCTGGGTGGAAGAAAAAAAATATATTGTTTGACTAAAAATCTATCTTGTACTCACTTCCATGGACATGTATCCAGTAAAACAGTCTTCCTAATGGAAATAAGGGCAGAATTCTGGGTAGAAGTGATTTCAAGTGCATACACCTCCAGCAAACATGTTCTTGATTTATGGAATATAGACCACATTATTAATAGTGCCAAGTATAATAAATTGAGAAGGATTTCATGCCTATTTGTTAAATGTAACGTCTTTTAAATAGCACTTAATGGTATTTTTATTTATGCAAGGCTGAGTGAACTGGAGATCTGGTTCTCCTTTTGACTGTGGCAGTCACAGCGAGAGTCAGAGGCATGCATACAAATCAACAGCAAAGAAACCACTGATGGGGTACTTTCCTGCCTGAAAATCTGAATCTGTTCATGCTTAGAAGAGTCAAATTAAAGCAATAGCACATTGAAGTTTGGCCACAAGCACAGCTGCACCACAAGTGTATGTTCAGGTTCTTGTTTACAGTTCAGAAATGATCTGGTGATGTGTGGGAGGGCTTTCTGAAATCAGAGCTAGAGGTTCCTTGGGCTGAGCCAGAAGGAACTGGGCAGCACCAGCAGAGAAAAATGAACATTTTTTGGTTGGTTGGTTTTTGGCTGGTTTTTTTTGGAGAGCTGTTGAAATGTTGGAGTTGTAGAGGGCTGCTGGTGGTTAATATTTAAGATTTGAAATTAAGGAGTCGTTGTTAAGAACGTTGATTTAAATTTATTTTTTAGTTTAAGAAAGATACCATTTCCCTTTTTTTATTGATAATAACAGGAAAGCAGTCTTTGAAAAACCTCAGGGGTGCAGCAAGAGTAACTCCAGACAAAAATCTAATTTCAAATCTGGTTTTAGAGTGTATAAAAGAGCAGAAGTTACATCAAATATATGTCTTTGCTTTTTTTCCATTGAGATATTCTGAATTGCTTACATATATGTGAACTTCTTTATGTTGCAATCCCCATCCTTGGCAGTTTCTCAGGCCAGGCTGGATGGGGCTCTGAGCAACCTGCTCTAGTGGGAGGTGTCCCTGCCCTGGCAGGGGGTTGGAACTGGGTGAGATTTAAGGTCCCTTCCAACCCTCACAATTCATGATTCTCCTGTACAGGGCATGTTTTGCATACTAAGAAGTGCAGAGCTGCACTTCACAGGCTCTCTGGCTGCACCTCCAAGCAGATGCAGGTTGGTAGCATTGAGTGAGTCTTGTGCTGAGTGGCTGGGAAGTGCCAGCATTTTGGGGGCAGTGGGAATGGAAATCAGAGCAGCTCAAGCCTCAGTTATGGGAAACTTTTTGAAATGGCTACAACCAGGAGACCACGCTTCATTTTCACATCAAGTGCTGCTGCAGACTGAGCCTTGGTGGCATTTCCAAACGGGGCTGAGGTGGCTGGGTTTCTGCTAACACAGCAGTTAGGAATGGCCCCTCCATACAGAAATACACCCAGGAAGCTGCAGTCATGTCCCAGTGGATGGAACTGTGGTGCTGTTCTTACTTGAACACATCTGCAGTTAGTATCCATAATTCAAATTAAGTGCTCTTTAGGAGGGTGTTTGAAAACCCGATTAGTGTTCCAGCATTGAGATTTATTGTTTCCAGATTGGTGGAGACTTTTCTTTTATAGTTTTAATGATTTAGAGTAATTGAGAGAAAAACGTCAAGTGGAGAATTTAGTATTTTAAAATGTATGAATAGAACAAGTAACAAAAGTCAGATTGACTTAGATAAGCCTGTGTTTGCATGTTCACCTATTTACTGACTTTGCAAGTTCCTTTCTGCAGGGTCACTGTCACTGCCCATGTTTTCCTCAGGGTGCTCCTCTCCACAGAATGAATTACAAACTAAAACCCAGGGATCTGGCTCATGAGCCAGCAATCCAGACCAGGGCTGTCCCTGTGTCATGCTCATCCAAGCCATGATGGGAAGGAATCACCTTGTCCTCCTTTATCCATCTAGAAGGTAGCCACAGAGTCTAAACTGGGGAGTAAATAGACAGGTACTTCCTTGGAGAGGCTTGTGCCATCCTCAAGTATCTGTCTGAGACTGGCATGGGACATCCATCAAATGAGCCAAGTCTACCTTACACCTCATTGTACTCTTAGAAATAGATAAAGACCAAGCCTGAAAGTCTTGATTTTCCCATATGGAGTAAGAAGACCAAGTGCCTTCTGCACATGATAATCCACTCTTTGATATCAAGAGAGTGTCCTGCTCTTAAATTTGACAACATCTGTCCCAAAAGACTATCGTAACTTGGACCTCTGGGCAGGATAATGAGTGTGAATGCAGATGGTGAGAATGAAATTATTTGCTGAAAGAAAATGGGTGAAAGGAATAGAAAATCACATGGAAGTTGCCAAATCTGCACAGGGGCTTTGCTGAGGAGCTGGATAAACACCCTGCCCTCCTTATGGTCACTGCATGGTGCAAACACACTGTGGGTACCAACAAGAAAAGTGGGAGAGGGGCGCTATGTGGAGGTCTCTGGATGATTCAAAAAGAGGTCCTGGCAGGTGTCCCAGCAGTCAAACCCTCTGTGCATTGGCCGAAGACAACATGGCCTGAGGAGGCAGAAGCCAGCAAACAGCCATTTAAGGCAGAAAAGATGTTATATATTCCAAAACAAACAATAAACAGAGGTCTCTACTGCAACCAGAAAGAAGAAATGAGTAATAGGAGATTCCCTTCTTTTTGAAATCTGTGTCTGATTATTTGGGCAAGATGAAAAAAAAAAAAAAAGATACAATATTGATGGAGACCAGTTTGCAAATTATAATAATAATTTTAATTTTTTAAAAATCTGCGAATCAACCTGCTCAACCTTGCACCCACACTTTGCAAGTCAGGATGCCACCAAGCAGAGGGTGCAGCTGTGACCATTTGGCTCTTTGATGGTTTATTTGCCAGGAGAAGTTACCATCTTCTGAAGTAACAAGCAGCTACCCAGTTCTGCTCTGGGCCTGGGTACCTGAAGCCTCAAACGAAGGAGAGAGGACACAGCCTGGCACACAGAGCCCTCTCTAGGGTACCTGCACACAGGGGCACGTGCAGGCACGTTCACAGCAATCCAAGTAGCTGTGCAGCCAGAACCTCTGCAGACAAGTGTTTATGAGAGCAAATAAAAAGGCTGAATCGCTCGACCTGGTGACAGAACTGCAAGCGACCTCGCTGTGTTCCTAAATTGAGTCTCCTCAAGGTCACTGGCAACTTCTCTTTGTATTTCTGAGTTCATGAACTTTTCAAAGGCTACATTTATAATCCTCCACTGTGCTTGCTAGCAGTGCTTCCTAGAGCCTCTTCCCTCTGTTCATAAAACTAGCAATGGTCACAAATGCTCTCTAGGAATTTTCGAGCTCTGCTGAGGAGTTACTTGAAAGACAGTTACTTTAAATATGTTTTCTTACTTGGCCAGATTATATTTCCTCCTGTTCTTCATGCAAAATTCCCTACTGATTTTGGCTTTGCTACTTCTGTACAGACAACAGAATTGAGTATTTTAGGCTGGAAATAATCTTTCTTTTTTCAGTAATTCCTTTCCACTGCAGGAGAGACTTGCTCCAGTTGTTGAACTGGCTGGCAGCCATGCCAGCTATAATTTCCCCTGCAAGCAAAACCACAGAAAATCTCCTACCCTTGCAAAGAAACTTTCTCTGCTTATTTGCTAGCAGGGGAGATGTTTTTGACTTGCAACCAGAAACTGAAATGATTACTTAAAAGGCTGTGATGCAAGTAGTGAGAATGGCTCTCAGGAGGGTCTGGACTGTCAGGGGATGCTCAAGGTCTTTTTGGTGCTGCTTGGAAGGGGCTGCATCCCTTGTACCATCTCACATTCCTGTAAATCTAGAAACAATGCAGCTTAAACTATTGCTGCAGAATGAAGTTAGCTTAAACCCTTACGCAGATTTCATTAGCTAGCCTAGCTAAAATGACCTGGTGGTAAATATTTCAAGGACTAGATCATAGTGGAAAGAAAACTAAAGGCGTGTTTGAGTTTATAAATCTGCCTAATTTTCCATCATTTAAAGAATTTCTTCTTTATCTCACCACTTGTGTTATTCATCAAGTAATTCATGACTTTATTTACTGGAAAGTGATGGCAGCATTTACCAGAAATCTAGTTTAATCTGCTACTCATTGTTTTAATTTATGATATAAAAATGACCTTTCATCTTTAGCATTGTGCCTTTCACGAAGCCTTGCCAGGGGAACGAGAAATCTATCTGATCAGACAGCTGTGAGGCATCCAATGCAAGCAAAGGGTGATGGAATCACCACCATCACATCCAGTGAGAAACGAGTCTGTATCACAGAACCAGAGAGCTAGTGCTGTGTGCATGAAGCCAACAGCATTTAGATGAATGAGGGAGCCTCTTGTCCTGGCTGGGAGTTCATTTAGGAAGCAGTTTACTATGCATCTGAAAAGGGAGATGGGGAAACATGCAAGGACATGAAATCACACCACTTTTAAATTGGTCCTGGAGGGTTTAAATATAACTGCAGAGAGGTATTGCCCAAGAAAATCCTGGGTTTGTGTGATGTGGCTACCTCCTTGGAGGAGCTCAAGTCACTGGACCAAACCACCACCCTTCTCTGAAGGAAAACAAAGCAGAGAAAGGTGTAGAAACTGCCAAATCAGCAACATGGCAGCTGCTGTGATCATCTGATGAAGCAGGGTTCTTGCCCCCTTCGCCTGGAGGACAGCGTGCTCCGGGATGATGAGAAGGCAGGTTTTGCTTTCCTTCTTTGCCACAGCTAAATTCAAGTCAATGTGTGAACCACAGTTTCTGTGTGGCACAATGGGAGCACGAGCCTTGGTTGATAAATTGTGCCAGATAAAAAAAGCCTAAGCTGGAGAGAAATGGCAACGCTGCAAAAAGATTAATCCCAGCCCTGCTGAAGTCGGTGAAAGGCTCCAGGATTTGCAGGCTGTGGAACCACTTCCACATGGGCAGGCCTTCATTAAATTATCCAAGAACTTTGACAGCTGTCTCATTAGCCTCGTTAAGAGAAACTTCAAGATTTTTAAATTTTATTTTGGTTTAATTTATGTCTGATACAAACTAAAATTCAAATATTAGATGTTTTCAGGCAGTTTGAGTATTTCTGCAAATGGTGGAGTGTACCTGTCCCAGGAGCTGGGCAATCAAAAGCAGCAACAGCAAAAAAATCCAAACCCCTGAAGATAATAAAATATTTCAGTAGCTTTCAATTGAGAGGTTAATATTTTGAAAGATATAAGTACATAAAGACAGGAATTGGTGTGTCACCTGCCCTATAGGCACTGCCATGTCTGCTCACCTACAGCTGACAGCAAATATCTGCCTTGTTCATTGCTTGGTTTAAATTGGAGAGAAGGTCTCAAGATCAGATTGCTGAAGCAAGTCAGAAAATACTGGTTAAATATGAAGTATGACCATTTTAATGTCATTGTAACCTGCAGAGCCACATCCAGATGTGAGGTGGTAGTGAGGCTGTGCAGCTGCATGGTCACTGCCCACTCGTATCCCATGGAGCATGGGTTGCAGCAAACAGGCACAACCAGACTGAGGAGGAGAGGATAATCTTATTAAACCCTTTCCAGGCTGAACTTTTAGATAATTTTCTTTAAATTAGCAACAGAATCTGCTCCATGCCTAGAATGTATATTGCAATTGGCTCCACGTGTTTATGAAGACACTGATAAGGGCCTTTCAGTATTTCATAAAAAAATAGTGATGAAATGTTCAGAATGGTACAAAGTCTCAATTTTCAGAAACTGCATGCATTTGTTATTTCCATTTCTGTTACAAGCCTAAGTAAATATTTTATTAGGCCATAAGTGCACACCTCAGAACTCGTTATTTTAATTTTCAACTGGGAAAAAAAGCAAAATCATTATTTTTACAACTGACCAGAGAGATATAATTATTTCAATTGAAAAAGTGATTTTTGGTAATATCAATTGCCTTGCTGAAAGCACCATAGGTTTTTGTCTTGTGGCATTTTCAGACTTGTAATTGAATCAGGTTAGCTTTGTGTGGCAGGGAGCACTTGTAGCATAACAGTATTTGCACAAAACACAGAGCAAATTTTGGAGAACTTTAAAATTTTTTTTTAACCAGGTTGACCCTGTGAACTGCAGGAACAACTATTGATTATTTGTCTTTTGTTCTCCCAGTAAGAAGCCTAATTACAAGATTTGCTCCATCCATTCCAGTTTGCATTTTCAGGTTTTGTGTGCAAATGCAATCCAGTTGAAGGGTACCCAATAAAAGAGCAAAGTGGTATGTACACCAGTATGGCATGCGATTTGAAATAACTTAAGGCTCTTTAAGGGTGTTGTTGCCATTAACCAGTCACTCTTCCTGATTCTGGGCTCACTCACTGAGTGGTTAGTGCCAAAATGCTTTGAATAACCTGATATCCTTGAAGTAAAAGACACATCCAGAAAGGTAAAAGTGTGTGTGTCAGGTCCCCATCAGCAAAAGTCCTTGTGCAATCCAAACACGTTGTGTCTTACAGCAGTAAATGTGTCAACCAATGGAGCAATTGATAAAGATCAATAAAGATCTCGGATCAACAGATCCTAAAGAGCAAAGAAAAATATCCTGAAAACATCTAAAGTGAAATCCAAGTCCTTGTTCAATTTGAAAAGTCTACCAAAGTTCTGAAAAGAGCCACTGGGACCAAGTTTGGGGCATTTTTGATCAAGTACTCAAGTGCAGGAGGCCAGTGGTGTCCTTCTGAAATGCAAGGTTACAAATAGAAATCCCAGGGCAGGAACTGTCTCTTGCCATGGCATTGCCAGCAAGCAAACATTTTCCAAGCAAAAGCTATGTCTGAGTGAAAGAAGTGATTGCCAGATGGAGCTGGGACAGAGCTGCCTGTGTGTGTGCCTGGGACTTCAGCAATGCCTTCTCTGGAGCTTTTAGCCCAACCAGCTGCTTGCTTGAGCACGGCCACTTGAAAGCAATTCACATGAATTTGGTTTGGGAAGCACACATTATCCCTGATGCTAGTCAAAATAACACGTTCCTTAAAGTCCTCTAGGACATGGATCCAAGTGGAAATTGGCTTGGCATCCCCTCCGATTACATAAAGAACTATGTTTTGAAACTGTATTTAAAAACAAGCAACACTACTCTGAGGGTGGGAGTACTTACAGACTCATACTTTAATATATTAATTACATTCATTTGTCATCACTTGAACCTAAATACCCTTGGACTTCATTAAAGTTGCCAGAATCCTATTCCCCTCCCACAGCTGAATGTCCAGAAGTAATCTGTTTAAAGGAAAATTAAGTGAGAGACTTTTGGAGTCCCACAAGATCCCGGGGCAACAAAGGTGAAGAGGGGGGAGAGACTGCAGTAGGTCTTCGATGGCTGGAATTGCTGCAAGGCTGCAGAAGCAGGAGCAGTAGAGTTAGGCTTAGGTTGGAGTTAGGCTAGTGCCTTCAGGAAAGCAGTGGCAGTCAGCGCCATGACACCCATCTGTGCCAAAGTCCTGCCAGGCACCATTCGTGGAATAACAGGTTGTTACCTTGCTAAACCTGTTGCACAGGGCACACACACAAGATTCCTTGACAGCTGGTATTCAAATCATGTACCAGCAGGCACACTGTCTATTCTATTCTTTCTCTGACCCCAGTATGTCCCACTTTTGGCCCTGTAAAGGTGTGTAATGCTGGGCTCACTTGCTGTGTGTGCAGGAATGGGGAACCTACCCTGCCACTGCACTTCAGTGTGTGGAGAAGTGCCCACAAAACCCATCAGGGAACCTACTGCTTTGCCACTTAGTAAGTAAACTACCTGGGTTAAGCCCTTGACACAGCTTTATTTGGAAGCTCTCTGCTCATGTTTGCCTGAGAGGGTTTGGGGTGCAAACAAAGGCTCTGGTTGCATACAAGTACATCTGTATTTCTCTCCTTGCCCCTACCCCTGGCACCGAAACCCATCACACTGCTGGCAAGACCCTGCATGGGCTGCTTTGAGTGAGAAGCTCTCTCACAACACTCTTCTCTCACAGACTACCTTGCTCTCCACCACACCCAGAAAAATTCCTAGGGCAGATTCCTTCTCATGCCTCCATTCCTGAAGCCTGGCAAAATCATGTTCTTCAATAAATCCAACAGTGTAGTAACTACAACATTTTTCTGAGCAACATTTATGGCTTTAGCATTGGTCTCAGGCAAAAAGATGGAGCTGGAAGGGCAGAAATCCTCCACTCTGATGAGTTTTCTGCAGGAGTTCAGCAAGACCTTGCAGAAGGGATGATTCTGATAAGTACTTTGTCCACTGCTGCCTCTCACACTTTTGAATGTTCTGTAAGTACATGAGCCTCGAGCTTACAGAGAAGCACCTTTCAGGCTCTTTCAGCCCTGTCCCTCTTTGTTCAGTCAAGTATCCAGCAAAGAGTATCCCATAAATAAGTCTGTTCACTATCATGTTGCTCAGCTCATATTTTACTTATGCCATATTTGTATTGCATATGTATCATCTTTATTGTTTCATAATGTGGTAAAAATTGGCCAGTATAATCAGCAATGCTGGATTGCATTAAGCAAAGCCTTTTTGAAATGTACTGAAATATTAGTTCAATATGATAAAATCCATAAAATACAATCTAGATGCCAATGAGATTAGGAAAATGGGCTCTTTTCCCCTTACCTAA
The DNA here is from genome assembly GCA_013401355.1 of Ceyx cyanopectus. Lineage (NCBI taxonomy): Eukaryota > Metazoa > Chordata > Aves > Coraciiformes > Alcedinidae > Ceyx > Ceyx cyanopectus. Next base: position 64,045 of record VYZU01068940.1, on the reverse strand, counting down.
ATACTGGAAAAATACACAAGTTATTAGCTGTATATCAAACTAATGATCCCTTGAGGCTCTGATGAAGGATAAAAACAAATAAACAGTACATAAAGAGATGCAGTCCATTCTCCCAGCCTCACACACTCCTGATTACCCAAACACACCCTCTGAAAGCACTGAAACTCCACTCTGAGGTGGAGGCACAAAAAGATGCCATGAGAGAGAGGCAGTGAGACTGCTCATCACAGCCCATGCAGAGTCTGCACTGACTCCCCCAGCCCAGAGTGTTCCAGCTTCAGGAGCTCTTCAGCCACACAGTTTTGCTGTCTAATTCTGAAATTTCACATTTTCACTGAGGAGAGGAGTTGAAGGCAAGATGAAAACAAAGTTCCTGGGCGACTTGGTCTAGGTGATCCTGCTCAGGCAGGGGGGTTGGACTAGATGATCTTCTAGGTCCCTTCCAACCCCTAATATCTATGATTCAATGATCTATGATTCTATGACTGGCAAGAAAAATATACCTTATCCTTAATGTGTCTGGTCCTGATAAGGTGAAATGCAGCTGGCCAAAAGCAGCCATTGGTTGACACTCTCATCATTCCTGATCCTTCCAAGGGGGCAGGGGAAGAACAGGATCATGCCTGGCACACACAGAACAAGCAGCAGATCTCATTGCCACTGCTTCTCATGTACCTTTTAATCTTCCCAAAGTCCACATTCCTGCACCTCCCAGAGTGGCAAAATGAGCCCTAAGACTTCTTCTCTTCTTTCCAGACTGGGCAAGCACTTCTCCAGCCATTCCATAAGTCCACAATTAGATTAATAACTGAGCGCTCACTCTATGAGCAGTTACTACTGCTGAGTACTTCAGCTGTGGAACCCATGGATCTTTCTGCATCTCTGCTCTGAAGGAAGTAAAATTGATATTTCTTTAAAAGCTGGATTGGTCAGCAGGAGATTTCCACTGTCAGTTATGTTGAGAAAGTGAGGTATTGATAGATTTGGGATTATAAATATAGAATTGTACAAGCAGCTTCCTCCTACTGGAAGGGTGACACTGAGAAAAATTCATCTGTGGAGCAAAAGTTTTGAAAGGGAAGGCAGGGAAAATGTTACTTACAACTGAGATTTGTTGAGAAACATGCAAATTGCAGGAAACATTTTTAAAAACTGAAGATTTTTCATTTCATTCAGAATAGGTGATGCAGAAGAGAAATCAATTCCAGCCCCAAAAGCTGCCTTGACTTCCCACAGTGGCAGGAGTGAAAAGCTATTGTTGTCCCCAGGCTTCTGGAAGGAGTCAGTGCATTCAAGGAACAGCTGTGATGAGGAGGCTGGGGCCAGTTGCACATAGAGCAGAACTGATCATTATTAGAAAATCACTAATGTTCTAGAATGGAATACCTGTGACCATAGGTTCGCCTTGAAGGAAAATTCAGTGAGGAGAAACTAAATGCCACTTTTCTCATTCTGAGCCACTTAGAGCAAATTGTGAAGGGTAAAATTTGCATCTTGAAGGGGTTCCCAGGTTCTAAAACATGCTCAAGACCAACTTCAGTATTGACCCTTAGGCTGATTTTTTTTTTTAAGTATAAATACACATCAAATAGATTTCAACTAATTTTAGAAAATATCATTTCCTTTCAGATGAGAAATATAATTAGTGCTCTCAGAATAGGAGCTGAATAAAGATAATTCCATGAACACACTACTGGAAATTCAAATACTTACCTAATCTTTACGTCTGGCAACCTACACTACATTACTGATTGTTGGTACCAGTGAAGCATAGTATGGCTTTTACTTCCAAAGGAAATTAAGCCAAGAAAAAGAGTGCCATTTAGTTCAGAGGAAAGATGTTCATACATTTTTATACTTTAAATTACTCCATTTGAGAGCTTGGAAAATTAAAAGGGCACTCGGCCAAAAATAGCTCAGTGTAATTCTACTGAATGCAGGCTAAATAAGGATCAGCCTTATCTAACTTCTCAGAGGTACATTAACCAGAGACACTGTATAAAGTTCCAAAACTATCATATGCCTAAAAGGGATTAGGGGATAACTAAAGTGAAGAAAACCAATTTATTCATAATGTGAAACAACAGGTCATAGAAACTAGCACAAGATTGTTCCAAGAGAAAGAGCAAGAGCAAAACAAGAGTGGAGTCCATTTGTTTAAAGAGGGATGAAACAACTTTATGCTGAATAAATGCTCTGGTTGACACTGAAACTATTTCCAGGTGTATAATATACGTAGGGAAAGGAAACTCTAATAATCCACTTTTAGTCAGGAAAAAAACCCCCACAACAACAACAAAAAAGAACTCTATTCCCCTATAGTTAATAACCCATCAAGAGGGGGAGCCAAACACACATTGGTGTGTCTGGCCCCCCAGAGCAAGGCTGGAGAACTCTGCTATGACTGGAGCCCACCAGGTCACCCTCCCACCTGCCCCTTCCCACTCATGTTGGTGCCTCTGGATTGTTCTCCCTCCTCCTGGCTGCCACCTCAGCCCCTGTGTGAGCCACTCATTGCCATCACATGCCACAACTCCACTGATTCTGTAGTAGTGGTTTATCTCCTGGAGGGAAGATAAGAAGGTATTTTGTAGAGCTGTGGAAAAAAATCAGCTTTTTCCTGTGTGAGATTGTCCATTAAAACCAGCAATTTCTTTAATGCTTTTTGTGTCTAGTGATTTAAGGTTCAATTTTGACCAGGAGAAAATGGTTTTGTTGATATTGACAGCTACAATGTGCTCCTGTTCTTATATTTTCTTTGTGAAAGCCACCTTTTTGGGCTTTTAGACTGATATTTTTTCTCCATGTAAGTAAATGAGAAATATTTAGGGAACCTGAGGTTCCCTAGGTGCCCAAAACTCCACTCCTATGAGTGCCCAGGGGTGCCCCTGTTTGTCACGTCCAAGCAGATTATATGTAGGTAACACCCCCGGGCATCTGAGAAGGATCAAGACACTTGGTCATCTCCTTACGCTCATCATCTGGGACAAAATCCCAGATTCCTACTTCAAGGAGAGGAAAAGAAGCAGCAGATTTCTGAAGCACAGGCCTGGTGAGCATCTGGAGGAGCTACAGTGGGTGAATTCAAGGCATGCCCAAGCAGCATAAGAGTTAGGGAGGGACATGTACACCTGATCTCCAGGACCATGTCCTTAGGTCCACTGGGTGGAGAGAAGAAATAGGCAGTGCTCTGCTGCTCTACTGTTTAGGGCATTTTCAGTAAAAATGAGGAAAAGGCACTTCATGAGCCATGCCATGGGCTGGTGGCATGAGACAAAACAAGGTCAGTATGGCTCAGGAGTGATGTGGCATGGCCCACCTCCCCAGGCATTGACAGGAGAAAGAGAGCCTTGCCAGCTCTGAAACAGAGGTGGCAACACCTTCCTGCAGGAGACCCGTGATGGTGGCTGACTCCTTCTCACTGCCAGGTGAATGGGGCCAGATTTGGAACACACCTCTGCCCTCTGTGTTCCCTCTTGGCCAACTCCTGGCAGTTATTTGCTGAGCAAGGAGATTTTAAAGCTGTTCTCTATCAGTGATGCTGGCTGATACTGTGCAGCAGCCAGCTGTACCCAAAGCCCAGAGGTGTAAGAGTGGCTGAATTTTAAGCTGTGGGTATAAACCATCTTGTAGAAAGAAGTCAGCAGCAGCATTAGCTGTCTCCACAAACTGATGGAGTCTCTAAATGTCTGATCCTCTGGGCTCGTCAACACTGCCAGCTCATTAGATTTAATATTAACAGTGCTGTAGGCTTTTATTTATTTGCTTGGACAAATGATATCCTTGGAAAAAACAATCACTGTGCTTGAATTGAAGATGTTAGCATTAAGTAATCTGGTGGACGACTCACTGTCCCACCATACCTGATCTCTACAGATGTGAGCTTAAGCAGATTTAAGCTTGCTTTTTAAATGTTTGCCTGAAGGTATAAACTGCCCAAAGCATACTGTGCTCATCCCATTACCAGCTGGAGGGATTCTGCTTCCACATATAACCACCACAGGCTGTGTGTGCTCACGTGAAACATCCCCTGCAGACATGGATGGGAGGTTGACCACTCATGGACAATACATTTATAAGCCCAAATGCCAGGTGTTGGTCTTGGATTTTTCTAACAAATTCAGAATGTCACAAATCTTTGACAAATGATGGTATGTACTAAATCTGAAGTGGTTTCATCAAGATGCCTTCATAGACCCAGCCACAAGCCACTTCAGGCACCAGTTTTGGTGTCTTGGTTGTGGTCAGTGGGAGCTGGAGTCCCATTGGTATCAATGAAACTGAAGTTGTTGAAGGAGGCCATGTGCTCAAAAAGTGCCAGAGGAAAAAACTTGATAAACAGAGCTCTGCTGCTCTCAAGGACTCCCCAGCTACCTCAGGTGGGACAGCAAGCAACCAAAAATATCACTAATTTAAACCCATTACCCCTCTTCCTTTCACTAGAAGCCCTTGGAAGCAGCCCCTCTCCAGCCTTCCTGTAGCCCCTTCAGGCACTAGAAGGTGGCTATAAGGTCCCCCCTAAAAGGTCTCCCCAGAGCCTTCTCTTCTTCAGGCTGAACAATCCCAGCTCCCTCAGCCTGTCCTCGTAGGAGAGGTGTTTCAGCCTTGGCAAGGGTCATGTTTAGCCACTAGTCCTGAGTTCAGCTGCAGCCTTCTAGCTAAAGATGCATCCCGTGGCCAGTAGCATGACTGTGCTGGTTCTGAAGATGCCAGGATGAGATCCATGGTCACTGTAGTCAGCTGGAGCAGCCAGATGCAAGGGTTTCTCAGAATGAGGAATGCATTGAGCCCAGCCTCATATGGAAACTCACATGCTGGGAGGCTGGTTCTCACTCCTTGATTTCACCATCTCTGAGGGATGTGTTAGAGCTCTTGGGACTCTCTGCCATGAGAAAAATTAGAACATTGCTTTTAAGACCATGAGCAAGAAAGCTCTGGTGATAGTTGAGAAAGGTCTATAATCACTAAGGTCTAGATGTGTTTGTAAAGGTGAGGAGAATGGAAAGGAACCTGAAACTGCTGGTTGAGCTTTATTCATGCACCACAGTGGAAAAAAAAGAAGATAAAAAGGTAATCAGTCTGTCTTCAAGGCCATTGTAACAGCTCCCCAGTGTGAGCACAGCTACCAGCTCTTTGCTAGTGTACAGAGAACTTATTGCAAGTGCCCTTTCTAAGCTTGCCAGAGGTTAGTCCATGTTTGCTGTGCTACCACAGTGCTCTCCATGACTTACACAGCTGTCACCTTAATTCTGCTGGCTTTTCAAGGTTTTTGTGATCTTTCTCCACTCTTAATACAGCAGTGACATATTATATGCAAATGGCAGTGCTCTGTGTATCTTTAATGTACACAACCCAGCCAACAGATATTTTTAAACCACAGTATGCTATGTATATTTTAATCATATGAAAGAACCCTGCAATAATTCTTGTTTTGATTCAGAAGCTGCTAGTGTTTGAATTGTGTAATTGTTTTGGAAAGATCTGTTGGCTACTCAGTAGCTAGTATTACCATGGGCACGTAGGAAATGCCTAGATTACCACCTTAGAATAGAGAACTAAAAGTGACAGCATTAAAAAAAGTTAAATCAATGCCACTGTAGACCAAGTATCTTGCAGTACACATGGTCAACTGTTAGTGTAAGTAACCTGTATTTGCTTCCCACTTTCAAAATACTGATTTTTTTTGCTTGTTTTTTTGCTTACTCAAGACATAAGGAGAAAAAAGAAAAAAGCAAAAAAAAAAAGCAAAAAAAAAAAGCAGAGACTCTCCTTGGAATGCTAGAGAAAGGAATTTAGGCAATGAAAAAGCCAAAACCACTGCTGAATCAAACAGAAGCATTGCCTGCTTCAAAGAACAAAATGGAAACGTTAGAGAAGATTTTTGTCAAGGAGAACTTGTGACCATTTTGGACTTGTGGATGCTGTGAACCTGAAGAAGCTGACTTTGCATGACCTCTGAAGCACACCACCAGTCCCTGCTTCCAAATGTCTTTCCAGTGAGGGCTTTAATTCTGGTGGAGGAGACTCTGTACATCTGTCTTGCTCCATGTGGGTGTGTGTATATCCCATGGAGAGCAGAATATGCCTGTCAGAGCACAGACTCTTGTCTGGGTTGTTGGCTACTGAATTGCCTTGCACCCTTGCCCTGCAAGTTATCCCTTTACTAGCACCATCACGATTCAGTAGTTTAGGAACCCTGAAAATTAGTAGAGAGAAGCACCCTTGAACAAAGTGTCCTGAATCATCTCATGAAAAATCTATTGACTGTATATGTGGTTTGGGCATTAAGTTCAGTGCTTGAGTTAGTAACAGGCATAAATTTGCTGTCAGAATGAAGAGTGCTTTCAGTCCTCCCTTGACCCTCTTCATCAGCCTCCATGGGCTGGAGCGTCCCCACTGAGTCTGTGCCAGGCACAGGCAAGTGTTGTCACTGGGGTGTGCTGCTAGAGCAGAGTGTGGGCTCCAGCTGCTCAGTGGAGAGGGAGGAGGACCTTCATCCACCCCATAAAGCAGAACTTGCATGTGAGCAGGAAGGTCTTCAGCCTCTCCACCTGTATGGTGGCTGCATGGCACCAAAAAAAAAAGACTCCTTAGAAAAAGGTCTATAGCATACCCAAGATTACCCAGTATGAACAAGCACAGGGCACATTTCAGAAACAACTTTAATTCTAGTGTTTCTTAACTTTCAAATTCTTGACATGTCAGTTTTGATACTGGTCTTCTAAATTATTTTACCTGCAGCTGAGATACAGCAAAGACTGAGCTTTTATCCACATGGATGAATGTGCAGTGTTCCAGGAAGAATATGGATTTCAGAAAAGTCAAATTGCACAGAGGGAACATCAGGGGTTAATTTGTGGAAGAACAATCATAGGGTAGCATGGCTGCTGGTTTTGTTGAAATAATAGCCATTTTGCCTTGTGTTGCTTTAACCTGGTAACTTAAACTATAAGAGTTTTATATACTATAAACATTTGATCATCATTGTCTTTGAAAATGCATTTCTTCACTTCTAATTGGCTTCAGTTCTACTGCTGTAAAAAACAACCCTCAACACTTAGCAGTAGTCAAACAGGATCCGTTTCGAGTAACTCAGAACAGCCTCTTTGAAGGTGAGCTTGCCTTGCCAAATCTTTAAAGTTTGCCATATGTACCAATCCTGCTGCCAAATGCAGTGATGTGATTACAGATAAACAGCTTTGGCAAATTTTCACTAAGACTTTGTCTTGATCAGAGATGTCTAAAGCTTGCCAGGAGCATGTAGAAACACGTCAACTACTAATGGCTTGAGCTCCTAATAGGTGGACTGGGAATTATTTGAGAATACGTATATCCAAAGGAAGAAAAGGGATTCTTTTCATTTAACCTTAAATAGAAGTCAGCCCTGAAAGAGCATGCTGATCCAGCAGGGCTGGAATCTCACCTCTCTTCCTAGAGCTGGTTCTTCAGCATCCTCCCATTCCCAGTTAGTGTGGGAATGTTGCCAGGAGGCAGCTGCAACAGCCACGGTGTCAGGAGCAAGTGCTTGCTAAATTCCCTCTTTACCTATGTGGAACTGCCCAAGTCCCCTGTTGATGTAACAGCTGTGAAAATCTATTGTCCATGGGTTTGGCTGGTGTTAAGAGAGAATTTGCTAATTAACCCACATTTACCTGAATAAAATCCATTTGGTTCATTGCCTTGAAGCTGCTCCAGGGCAAAGGGTAGTTGCAGTGTCCCAGGGGTCTGCTGGTAAACTCTTGTCTGTGCCAGGCCATACACAGCTAAGAGCTGAGTTTGGGGGATCCCAGGCTGAACAGTGACTGCAGTCTGCCCTGCCTCAGTGGCCCTGGCTCTAAATGAGAATGGTGACACTTCTCAGGAGGCAGAGTGCTTAGGGTCCTCAATGGTGGTATCACCTGCTCAGATATTTACACATGTGGTTGGTTTTTTTTCATACCAGATCACACTCTAATACCAATGTCAATGAGCTAGTAACTGCATTGAGTCTACAAGGGGTGAAAGGGACTATATTCTGTTACTACTGTGCAGATGGCACATATGAGAAGAAGAAAACTGCTGGACTTTGTGCACATGGCAAGTGGTTAATTCTGACCTTGTATGTCTAGTGTCATCTGCTGTCCAGCACAAATATTTATCTTCTCAAGCTGAATTATCCACCTCTTCTCTTAATTCCCTGAGGAAGAACAGCAAAACTTTCTTTCAAGAGGTTTGCACCTCTCCTTGGCAGTAAAACCAGAGTAGAGGAAGACTTTTCTTCTGCCAATCTCCCCTCCTGCCTAGCAGGAAAATGAGGATGGATCCTGCCACCCCAGAGGCCCTGCAAGTGTGAGCACCAGCCTTAAGCAGCCAGTCCCAATTAGCCAGTGCATGTGCCAGGTGGATGAGGCACAGCTTGAGTCATGGGCTTTGAGCCCGGGATTGGTGCTCCAAAATGGAAATCCAAGCTCTGTTCTGACCTGCTTACCTTGGAGCTGCCAGTCCCCGTGTGCTGGACTATGGGAATTGCTCCTTATGGCAGCTGGGGACTAGCAGGAATGAAAGCTCAGCAGGAATTGCAGGTGCCTGTGCAGAGCTGGGCCAGGTCACAGCAGCCATGCAGAGATGCTGGTGGCAGCAAGGGTTGGCTCGAGTAACACCACTGATGAGATACATCTTGGGGTCTCTCTCTCCAGATCCTAAGAGGAGAAAACACAGGAAAATATTATTTTTACTGTGTTGTTTGGTTGTTTAGTTCCAGATAATGGCCATATCCATTTTTTAATTTTCTCTAAAAACTTGTTCCAGGTTAGAGAAGCCAGAGCTGTTTCAGTTTTAGTGATGATGGATGGATGGACAGAGCCAGGATCTACCTGGTCCACCACTTTAGACATGGCCCAATTTATCTCAGGGGCAGAAGTCAGGTGTGATACATTATGAGTAGAAGCATCACTGCTAAGGAGAAGCTTTACATAAAGCAACAACAAGGTGCTGGATTAGTTAGAGCTGATGGCTGAAAGCTGAGGCACAACCCTGAGCCCTGTCCACTCTCCAGTCCAGCAGGACACAGAGAGGTTTCCACTGTCCTGGTCCTTACCCATGGCCAGAAAGTAAATTTTCATCTTGTTAGTCTTCTCTTTCTCCTCTTGGGTGATATTTGGGGTTTTTTTTAATGTCTTCAGGAGAATAAGACTGAATCAAAAATACAGGTTCTACTGCTTGCACTGCTTTTCTCTCTTTTCTTTTCTTTTCTTTTCTTTTCTTTTCTTTTCTTTTCTTTTCTTTTCTTTTCTTTTCTTTTCTTTTCTTTTCTTTTCTTTTCTTTTCTTTTCTTGTCTTTTCTTTTCTTTTCTTTCTTCTTTGCTTTTTTTTTTCCTTTTCCCTTTCCTTCCAGTTCTCTTCTAATTTTCCTCAATTCTCTTCAATTCTTTTCTCCTTTTCCTTTCTCTCAGAATTATCCTCTCAAAAGCCATTTAAATTACTCTTAAGGCAGGAATTTTCCCAGGCATGCTTTAGAGCTAAGAGGACAGGGAACAGTTCTTCCATTGCAAACCTTATTTAGTCATTTACATGTGAATTTTTGAACTGTTTTCCTTTCTTTTTCTATAGCATTAGTAAGAAATAGTTCCCAGTGCTTACTATGGTGAAAGCAGACTGGCAGTGACTCGATACAGAACCCAAAACCATTTTTGACCATCTGACATTCAGCTGCTTAAAATGTGCAGCGGAATCCATGTTGTGCAGCAATGAACTCTGAAATTTGGGGTCATACTAGGAAAATTCATCAAAGCAGATCATTCCAATGTCAATTCTTCATATCAGACTGGGAGAGAAGACAGGACAGAAAGTTCAGGAAAGCAGAGACCGTGATCCAACCTAGTTCAGCTTGCCCCAGCTCACCCAGTTTCCCACAACACTGTCTGAAAATTGTGAGGTAGCTGAAGATCTCCATGCTTCAGGCATTGCTCCAGGTCTTCTTCTCCCTAGCTGACTTCTCTCGGATGACCACAGGTCCAAGAGGGCTGGGAGCACCAGAGGCAATCTTCAGCAGAGGCTCTGGCACATTTCTAGGCTGCCCCCTTTGCAGAGAAGTAGGAGGGCAGATCAGAGCCTGTGCTCCCCAGCATGCTTTGTAACCCATCCTCCACACTGGACTGGTGTTTGTGGGGCCAATAAACCCCAACATCTTTAATCTTTAATCCAAGAATGAGATGGAGGCATTAAACTGACACCTGAACCACAACACAGTGCAAACTGCTTCACAGCAGACATTTCCAAACTAATTTTCAGTCAGCTGAGCCTCAAAAAAAAAACCAAAAAAAACCCCAAAACCTAACTATGTTTGTGTGTCTGTACATCCAGTCATTTAAAATATTATAATAGGAGACACTTTTGGATTACAGCTCCTTTTGGAAACATATCAAACCCCTCTGCTATTTAAAAATAAATGCTGAATTGTTTCAAAGGCATTAATAATACTATGTCCAGTGGAGATGTGCTACACTTTTCAAGATGCCTAGTTTGTACTGACAACAGTTCAAATATATTTACGTTGTCCCATCAAAAACTCAGTAGTTTCAACTTTCAAGAGGATGTTTTTTAAACATCTCGGGTAAATGGAGGATTTGACTTTCTGCCCGGGACACCATGAGAGCTACTACTCACAAAAGAAAAAGGGAAGAAAAAAAGCAACTAATAGGATAATAAATCCCAACATTTTTCTCTAAACAAGAGTTGTTTTAGTTAAACTAGAATTCACTTCATTTATAATAGCACCCTACGTTTCTTTAGGCTATTGTATTTAATAAAAACCTCTGAACTCATCCATCATTATGCACACTTTACTGATTTCACTTTAAACATCGCTGACTAAAACCTCCATTTATCAGGCCTGTTTTGCCTGGCAGTTGTGGACTCATTTATTTTCCCTTTGAAAGATCTGGTATCTTTGCATCAAAGTGAACACTGTGTTTGTTAGAGATTCACACTGTGGGGAACAAGCCCTGGTGAAATCAGTGTATCCCTATACCACACAGGAGCACACATTTCCATCTCTTGGGAGCCATCAAGCTGCAGGAGGGAGCCTGGGTGGGCACTGGGTCAGAGGACAGATGATACTTGGGGGTGTCCCATGCTGCAGCAGCTGGGGCAGAGCCAGGGGAAGGCTCTCAGGGAGACAGGAATGCACAGGGGGTCTCAAATCTGGCATACAAGGCTTGTAAGGAAGAAAACCAAGCACAGGAAAGTATCAGCAGTTTGTGGTGCATTTTGAACCTTTCCAGTCCTGTGCAAAAAGAAATTCTAAATACAAAAGTATGAGCCAGACTTGGCCAGAAAAAAATATTATTTTGTTGAGCTCAGAGATTTTTTGAGCCTTTTCTAGCCTGACAGATGGTCTGCTTCTTCCATATGCATATGTGGGATCATCTTCCACTTTTGTCTCTGCAAGGTGTTCTCTACAGCAGCTGATAATATCAACTTGGATGCAAAAACCCATGAAAGGAAGAAACTTCAGAAAAACTTCCCCTCGGGTTTGTTCCATCAAAAGGACACAGGCCAGAAAGAAATCCCTGCTTTTGGCCCTGTGCTCCCTTCTCCACACCACTCTGAGGAGAAAGCAGATGATGACCAAACTCCCAGCTATGCTGGGGTGGAGAGACGAGCAGGATGGGGTGGGTAGGCTGCTCTGCTGCAGCAGAGTAAGGGGTTAGCTTGCTTTTGCCTGCTGTACTGAAGAGGCTGTGATGCACATTCAGTTCACTTTTACCAATCCACTCAGCAACATCCTTCTGTGCAGCCTTTGCAAGTCATCTGCTGCAGGCTGAAAGCTTTGGTGATGTCATTTGACCCAGCACTGTCCAGAAAGGCTCTATGTTTCATAAAGCCTGTGTTTGCCAGCTTCTGACTCTGCATCACCCTACAATTAGTGCTTCTCATAGGTCTTTCACCAACACACATGCTCACGTTTGAATTAGGTTGACCAAACCATTTGAAAACATCTGGAATATACAGGGTGGTTACATGTGAAACCATCTCAGCATTAATCAGGCTCTGCAGGTCTGCTCTGTAGTTAGGTTGCTGTGTGTGATGGGGAGGAGGGGAGGTGCCAGAAATCCTTTGTTAAAAACAGTAATTGCTAGCAAAACCAGCAGCCACTTATCAGGTTTCAAAAGTACCACAGTCTTCCAGAGGCTTGCTTTTCTTCTCTTTTCTTTCATAAATTTCCAAGCTGACACTTACAGGCACATTAAAAGTCAAAAGGTAATTATGAAAATCCCTTTCTCTTCCCCCTTGGGAGAGGAGAGGGGTTAATAGAGACTGTCTGTCATTCATTTAGTCACCAGCCCAGCCCTAACCCTTGACAGTACACTTTCTTTGACCTTCTTTTTCTGGCTGACATACCTGTAGAAGACCTAATTATTATTTGCATCCCTTTCAAAGTTCAGCTCCAGCTGCTCCTTGGCCTTCCTGATCCCATCCCTACACAACGGAGCAGTGTCTACACTCCTACCAGGACACCTGTCCCTGCTTCCACTGCCTGTGCAGTTCCTTCTTGTCCTTTAGCTTGACCAGCAGGTCTCAACTCAGCCCTGCTGGTCTCTTACCTTCCCTGCCTCATTTCTTATACCTGGGAATGAAGAGCTCCTGAGCTCTACACAAAGTTTCCTTAAAGATCTGCCAGCTCTGCTCTGCTCCCTTGGCCCTGAGGGCTGTTTCCCAGGGAGTTCCACTGACTAACTCCTTGAAGAGCTGGAATTTTGCTTTCCTAAAATTCAGGGTCCCATCTTTCCTCTTTGGCTGACCCATATCCCTCAGCACTGTGGGCTCCACCAGTGTGTGGTCACTGCAGCCCAGGCTGCCTCCCATCTTGATGTCACCAATTAGCTCACTTGTGTTGATGACCATCAGGTCCAGTATTGCATCCCCTCTGGTAGGGCTGCCTATTACCTGTCTAAGAAATTCTCCATGCACTCCAGGAGTCTCCTGAATTGCATACAGGTCACCGTGGTACTTTTCCAGCAAGTGTCAGGTTGGAATTGCCCAGCAGGATGAGTGTGATGCATCCTCACCCCTGGATTAAGAAGGCTTCATCAATAGCCTCCCCTTGATGGGGTGGCCTGCAGTGGACACCAGCCACAGGGTTCCCTTTGTTACCTTGATCTCTGATTCTTAGCTTTTGACCTGCTCAGGAATATTCTTCAAGGGTTGCTCTTCACACTCTATCCATTTCTTGCTGTCAAGGGCAACCCTTCCTTCCTCATCTGTCCCTTCTGAACAGCCTGTAGCCACCAGTCAAGGGATCTGTGCCACCAAGTTTCAGGAACAGCAACTAGGTGGTGGCTTCCAGCTCCTCCTGTGGTCGCCTGTGTTGTGTGCGTGGGTTCAAAGGCACAGTCAGCTGGGCTGTTGGCTGTGTCACCACAGTGGGGCAATGGGCAGGAAGGTCAGTCTCCTTGCTCCACTATTCTGGGGTTTGGGGCATTTTTCCATGGCTCATGGCTGCTTTCTGGTGCAGGGAGAGAATAGGTCAATAAACAAGCCAACAAATTCCTTTCTTCAGAAGATGTTGCCCAATACAGTTATTTTTTCTTACTTAATATTTATTTTCTGGGAAGGGCAACACAGCAATTGCTGTATCTGAACAATTCAGCAGTTTGTTATGCAGGTTGTTAGGGAGCCTCTGGTTAGCAGATTCTATAACGAAACAAAGCCAACAACTCTATTCCAAGGAAAAGAGTCTTTTCCCCTTGTCAGTCAGCAACTGGGATATGCACAGAAATACAAAATATGTTTCTAGCAAGGGAGTAAATTCAGTATTAAACAGCTGGGGTTATGCCAAGTATCCCTATCCATGTGAATTCTTTCTATATTTTCAAATCCCACTAAATTTGTGGCATCGTAGCAATGAGATCTGAAGGTTAAAAATGCATAGAATAAAAAAAAACAAAGATTAGGCTGGCTTGGTTTTCAGTATGTTAGCACACAAATTTTGTGTTGTCATTTAACTTTTGGCAGGTTGCCTGGACAACCTCTTTCTGTTTTGCTCAGTGACACAAAAACCTGCCTCACCTTTTTTTTTCATTTTTATTGTCATTTACCTCTCTAGAAGGTCCCACATTATTCTTTCTCCCTCTTTAATAACCAGACACAAACCTTTAAAATATCTCTATCCTCTCTGTTTTCATTACTCCTTTCAACTATGTCAGCCATCTGGAAGAAGAAGAGGTGGCCAGAAGTGAATGCGGAACCCTTATGCTCTAATACATCAGAATTCTTTTCCATTACTTTCTTTCTTCATCCTAATGTTTTGTTTTGATTCCTCATCTCTGCTTCCTGCTAAACAGAGGTGTCATTGAGCTGTCCAAAATGGTGCTAGGATTATTTATTTATTTATGAGTGGTTGTGCTTGATTTGGGACCTTGTTGCATGTCTGAAAGGTATTTGCCTCCAACGTGAGTTGTGTCACCTCTGTCTGCCTTGAGTTTCATTTCCCTGTGAGTTGACCAGTTCAACTTCTGCCCAAATGTCAACCAGCAACATTCAGTTGTCAAGTTTACCCTTCCACATTGTCCATTTTTCCAGGTCATTAATGAACTTGATAAACTGTATCAGCTCAGTTTGGCAAAGTGGTTAAACATGGGCTTCTTTGCTCTGTTCAGAGAGATGCTTGAGTGCATGTCTGACTCTGGGCCAATTCATATAATGGGACTTAAGAACATGCTTAAAGTTAAGCACGTGCTTAAGTGTTCTGCTGAATAGAAATGGGGTGGTCTTCAATAAGCACAAACCCTTTTTGTTGTCCATCTTCCCAACATGCTAAAAACTCAGTTCTTCTCTTTGTGTTATTGCTTCATATGCCCTTCTTGATAAGCAGTATCTGTGTTTTAATAGTAAAATTGATAAATTTCTTTAACAACAGCTCGAGAAGTTTTCAAGTCTACTCAAATGAGATGTCCTCTAATCTTTACTTTTTTTCTAATCTTTCATTTCTAACCTTTATTCTATCAGTGAGTCAAGAGAAATATAGAGCACTCAGTAAGGTGAGTACGAATAAAGCCACAAGAAACAAATCCAAATAACTGAGAACAGAAAAGTTTGTTATACAAAATGCTCATACTTTAAAAGCTGTGAGGTTTTTTTAAGTGTTTTTCATGCCAGCTTCTAATGAATTAAATATAAAATTGATATTGATGTTTAAACCCCAAAAAGAAGTGCATTTCTTTGGTGAACAACTTCTGAGCGTGCCAAGCCATTCCCAGCTCTGCCAGAGCAGATTCAGCTGATGTCCCACAGCCCTTTCTAAGGTAAAATAACCAAGGAGATGCTGGTCTATTCCAGCCTCAACAATTCTGTGATTCTCTGCGAGATCAGTTTTGTCTGGTTTTCACCTTGTGATGGAATGACAGGAAGGAAAGAGAACGTTTGAACACTTTTAGCTAGATCCAAAAGGTAAGGCTTGCACGAGCTGGTCAGTCAAGTCTGGGAGAGCTGTGGCTGGAGCTGTCTCTTGTGCAAGTGATGTGGGTCGGTGCACGGGTGTGACTGTGACACAGGGATGGAGATACCTTGAGTATCAATCCTGAATGGGGGAATTCCTCCCCAAAACCACAGAGCCCTATCAAGGGGAGCTGCACAGAAAAGAGAGGTTTCTACATCTGGCAATATTGGATTTCATGCCTGTAAAGCAAAAATGATATTATGCACATAACAAAACATAAACACGTTGTAAAATGCATTCAGCCCAGATTCCAAACACATTGAATACTGCATGATTTAATGATGGATATACTCGGAAAAATATCCCAGTGGGGGGAACTACAGACTCCAAAATGACAGCTGCTATCATTCCAAAACAAGTAATTGCTTATAAATGAATATTTTTCATGATAAATTATTGAATTACATGAAAATCAGATGACTGCCTGCTGCCAAATTTGTTTTCAGTTTCACAAGACAGAATGGAATGTGCTGCAGACGGTGAGTGAAATTAAAAGCTGCTGGTCTTTCCCCATAAAGGGCTGATATTTTCTTTTAGACATTCCCAGTAACTCATAAACCTGCAAAATAGTGGTCCTGAGTAATGGCTATCTAGCTAGATATCCAAAATATTTTAGATATATAGGATTTCAGGGAATCTCTGCCTAATCTGAGCCAGTTGTAGTGTAAGTTGCTATTTCATATTCATCTTATGTTGATTTCTAGTTCAAACCCACAAAGCCCCAGTATCTGTGAGAACCACTGACTCTCACAGGGACACTCTTGAGATACTTTTAACTATTGCATTTCTCCTTTTTTATTCCTCTTAGACTTTTATGTTTGGGTCTGAATAATGTGAAAATACACTTTTCATTATATGCCTTGGTCTTGTTTGAGTTGGCAAGTCCTTGCCTTCCCCCCCACCCCATGTTTTGAAGAGGGGTGAAAATAAAGTGGCTGTTTCAGCTGAACCACATGCTGAAGTCCTCACTGGAATGAAGCTTCCAACACAGATAGGCTGAGGTTTCTGAGAATGAGATGGTCAAGACTACAGAGTCTGTCTGATCTTTAACAACATTTTCAATCTACCCTTCCCTCAGTCAGATGGTCTATGCATGGAGACTAGTTAATGTTGGTGACAGAAGGTCTGTGATGGGAGCAAATTGCCATGCATAATCTGTCTGGTACAAGAGAGCCACTGAGGCAACTGAGCTAAGTCCTGTAATTGCAGCTTTGGCATCAGATCTGAATTTTAAAAGGCAGCACATCTATATCACATTTCTTTGCAGCCTCACGTAGCTTCCTGACTGATGCAGCATCTGGATCTCCATTGCATCCTGCTGTCAGGTAAGCCAAGTGACAATAAAGCCATGAGCATATTACTGCTTCCTCGGCAGGGAGACATAGCTGGTCCTCATCCCAGAGTGGGGAATTGCAGGGGCAAGACTGTAAAAAGAAGAAAGGCTGCAATCATAATTCCCCTGGTAAAAACTTTCAGTTGCTCTTAGACTTTGGCTTAGAGACCACCTGAGCAGGGAATTGTACCTTTGTGGTTAAAAATAAAGTATTAACTTTTCTGCCCATTTTGAACCCATTGTTACTTCTGACCACTGTGGCATCTTGTGGAAACAATTGCTTGCTTTAAGTACACATTGTGTAAGGAAATGGATGGTGTTTGCTTTAAACCTGGCAGCAGATGTCTATGTTTACACACTGACATGTGTGTGATTTTCTATCTCTGTGTGATTTTATATTTCTATATACATACACTGTCTCAAAGCTTGTGTATCACATGTCTTTTGAAGGTTGGCTTGTTTGTCTGTGGCATTTGTCAGAAAAATAACTGCCAAATCTAATCAAATTAAGGCAGGTTTAAGAAGAAAAGCTTCTTTGTTTTTTTCCCCATCTGACCTTTGCCTTCAAATCCTTCTGTATGCTAAACTCTGGATTCACTTCCCTCTGCTGTATTTGAAAAAGGTTTAAATCACTGTGCTTATTACTGCAGAGAGTGTGATGAAGAATAGAGACTAGGTCAGTAGTAATGGGAAATTAATGGAATAACACAAGGAGGTAAAAATGTCCCATCTCTGACATCTGACTGTCTGTCAGAGAAGCAAAAGTAACCAAATGCATTGGAAGTTTTCAAGTGTATACAAGGGTGGATGCAGACTCCCTCTGGCTTTAAAAACCAAAAGATGACGTCTTTTGGGCACTTCTCTCCCCCTCCTTTTCCCCCTTCTTTTTTTTTTCATTTTTACTTTACATTAAAATGCACTGAAGATCACTTTCTACAGCACGGCCATGCCGTAAGTGAATTCTGATGTTATTATGTCAGACCCTGGTGATACAAATCTCTTCACAATTCAAGCATTCACCACTTTAATAGTTTTTGCCCAGTGAAAGCTTGTATGTGATGACCCTGCCTGTCAATTACTTCTGGATATGGCATTCGGCTTCTTTTGATGTTTTTTTTTTCTCGGAGGCAGTTGGACAGTTCACCTTGTGATGAGCTTCAGGTTTAGGAAAACCCAGTGGCTTTCACTGATAAAGGCAGCGGGCCCCAAGCAAACAGATTCCTGCCAGACTGTGCAGTACAGAGTTGGATAAAGAGGGCTTAATTTCTCTGTTGGGAAGGGACGTGAAACACAGAAGTGGAGTGAGGCTTTTAGTCTTTCTGATCTGTAGATAAGAGGCTCACAAAGCCTAGTCAAGGTTACTCACCTTGCATTATAAAGAAACAGAGAACATCTTCACATTCAGAGCTAATCAGTTCCAAGGATAACATTAAAGCAAGTGATGACTAGAAGAAAGTCCTGTTACTAAACTCCAGTGGGCCAAGCACTATAAGAGTCATACATTTGGTGTTCAGATGCTTTCACCTTTCCACAACTATGCATGGTTCACCCAAACTAGGTTGTGGAATGTTAATTTGTGCCTCATCAATACTAATGGGCCAGGAATTATGACATGTTTTATGTTATCATTCATTTAAAACAGATAGTTTAGATTTCAGTTTATATATACTATATTTATTACAAACAACGGTGAACACTTAAGAGCCATTATTTTAAATCTAAATGACATTGTGTTTAGTATCCATTTCCTCCAGCTCTGAAATGTGCAGCCTGTGGAGTCTGTCCTCTTTCCCTGGAGTTCTCCTGGATGAGAAGTGACAACTCCTCACAAGTTACCAGAAAAAGGAGAAAATATGGAGCCCTGCTCTAATGAGCTGTTTCACATTACAAGATTTCACAAGTGAGCATCAGGCAGAAGACAGGCAGTGGAGCTTGAGAGGGCAATGTCATGCAGTGAATCACTAGCCACTATCAGCATTGATGAAATGGGGTGGGGAGGGTGCTACTTACACAGAAAACACAGGAGGAAACACGTTGAATGGGAGGAGTGAGCCCCTTGAGTACCAGCACTGAACGGTGCTGCTGAAAATCTTGACAATACCTATTTTTAATAATACATTTTGTCTGGAGACACAGATTGTACAAAGAGCTGTACTCTCTACGGCAGCGGAGTGAAGGGGCTGTGGATCCTCATCTGCTTCCACCAGTATCCATGGCTAATCACCATCTGAGTCTGGACAGCAAGCAAGTGCTGCTTGGAGAGACCCAACTGCCATATCACAGAATCACAGAATGTTAGTGATTGGAAGGGACCTAGAAGATCATCTAGTCCAACCCCCCCTGCCAGAGCAGGATCACCTAGACTAAGTCACCCAGGAACAGATCCAGGCGGGTCTGGAATGTCTCCAGAGAAGGAGACTCCACAACCTCCCTGGGAAGCCCATTCCAGAGCTCCGTCACCCTCACTGGGAAAAAGTTCTTCCTTGTATTTCCCCCAAACCTCTTGTGCTCCAACTGACTCCCATTGCCTCTTGTCCTGTCATTGGATGACATTGAGATCCGTCCTCCCTACACTCACATATTGATAGACACTGATGAGGTCCCTCCTCAGTCTCCTCTTCTCCAGGCTAAAGAGCCCCAGCTCTCTCAGCCTTTCATCATAAGGGAGATGCTCCACTCCCTTCAGCATCTTGGTGCCCTGCGCTGGACTCTCTCCAGTAAATCTCTGTCTCTCCTGAACTGGGGTGCCCAAAACTGGACACAGTACTCGAGGTGGGGTCTCACCAGTGCAGAGTAGAGGGGAAGGAGAACCTCCCTTGACCTGCTGGCCACACTTCTCCTAATGCATCCCAGGATGCCATTGGCCTTCTTGGCCGCAAGGGCTCATTGTTGGCTCATGGTCATCCCCCTGTCTACCAGGACCCCCCCCTTCCTCCAGTCCCCAGGCACCTCTCCTGTTCTCCAGGACCTTTCAAAAATGATGGAGAGTGGTCTAGCAATAACCTCTGCCATCTCCCTCATTACTCGTGGGTGTATCCCATCAGGGCCCATAGACTTGTGGATGTCCAGTTTACTCAACTGGTCTCTAACCCAATCCTCTTCAACTGAGGAAAGAACTTCCTCCCTCCAGACTTAATCTGTGGTCTTGGAGACCTTGGACTCCTGGTAGCTGACCTTAGAAGTAAAGACCGAGGCAAAGGTAGCATTCAGTAACTCAGCCTTCTCTCTATCCTCAGTCACCAGGGCACCTGCTTCATTCGGCAGCAGTCCCACATTACCTTTAGGCTTCTTTTTGCCTCCAACATACTTGTAGAAGCTTTTCTTGTTGCCCTTGACATCCCTCACCACCTTGATTTCAAGGGAAGCCTTAGCTTTACTTGTTGCATCCCTGCATCCTTTGACAACCTCCCTATATTCTTCCCAGGTGGCCTGTCCCTCCTTCCATTTTTTATATATTTCCCTCTTCAACTTAAGTTTTACCAAGAGTTCCCTGCTCAACCATGCAGGTCTCCTAATTGTCTTACTAGATTTCCTGCACATATGCAGGCAGCATACTGCTTTTGCAGCCCTGGCACAGCTGTGCCAGCCAGGGCCACTATGGGCCAAGGGCTTGTGTTGGGTTTGACTTGGATAGAGTTAATTTTCACCAGAAGCTGAGGGCCAGGATAGGCAATGGAACCAGGCAATGGTATATTCCATACCTGGCTGACATGGTGCCTGCCATGTAAAAGGAGGGCTGGCCAGGGGCACAGCTGTGGGTTTCAAGTGCAGTGTGTGGTTCCCAGGGCTAGTTAGTGAGCCTTGTGTTTTATATCACTTGCTTTATATGTTGTTTCATCAGTATTTTGTGATTACTGTTGCTTCTTCTGTTCTTTCTGTTGTTCTATGAAACTCCCCTTATCTCAACCTACAGGGTTTTGCCTTCTTCTCCTGATCCTCCTTCCCATCCCAGTGAGCAAGCAGCCACATGGTGTTCATTTCCCCGGTGGGCCTAAACCATGCAGACATGAAATGGGACATTATGTCCCCATCCTCTCCTCTCACTGCTGACTGCAGTGCCAGCAACTGACCTGGCTAAAAGCTTCCAGCTCACCTGTGTCTCCTCCCTCCATGCCAAAATGCATCCAGGCTACTCTTTACAACCAACTCTCAGTCCTCGAGGGGCCATAGGTGCTGAGAGGAAGAGGTTACCTACCTCCACCTTGCTGACCAGCAAAAGCCAAACCTGTCTTTCTGAATTATTCTTGATCTAATGACTCCTTGAGAGGGAGGCAGCAGTGGGTTTGTCCCCTCAGCATAGCAGGTCTGTTGCGCTAGGCAAACTAGAGCAGGCCTCACCCCCTCAGCGGCCACAGCCAGAGCAGGCCTCACCCCTCGGCAGCCATAGCTGGAGCAGGCCTCACCCCTCAGCAGCCATAGCGGGAGCAGGCCTCACCCCATCAACGGCCACAGCCAGAGCAGGCCTCACCCCTCAGCAGCCATAGCCAGAGCAGGCCTCACCCCCTCAGCGGTCATAGCCAGAGCAGGCCTCACCCCCTTGGTGGTCACTGTGTATAGAAGTGTAAATGAACTGCCACACAGTAGGTCTCAGTGCACCACTTCACATGGAAATAAAGCAAGCAATTTAGAGAGTTTTCAGGTGCTTCATATTTTCATTTTCGGCTTTCTCCACAAATAAAAAGGCTTAAGCTATTATTCGGTCTCCACTATAATGTATAGTATAATTTTGACGTTCAGAAATCTGTTTTCGTGATCAGAAACACATGTAGAAAAGCATTTAGAAGTCAGCAAAGACTCCGAGCATGATTTTATTGGGAGCTTGGGTATGCCCTTCAGAGTAATTGGGACGTGGAATGTGGAAGTCATTTTTACAGGAAAATAGGGATAAGGCCTCCTGTAGCCAGCCTCAGGCAATGGAGTGAGTAAAATATCAAGAAGAATTCACATTCAACTTGATAATAAGGTTTCCAAGCATGTTAATTAAATGAAGTCTCACATCCCTAGCCCTGTTGTTTTAAACATTTAATAGCATTAACATTGCACAATCGAAACATAATTTCCCCTCCCTCCAGATGCCTATCCTTATTTGATTTTCCTAGCTGTTAGCTTTAAACTTTCTATGAACATGAAAACCTACCCTTTCAGCAGTGCTGTTGTATTTTCCCCCTTCGTTCTTCCTTAATACTCATTTTAGGTACTAATTGGCAACAGTAGTTTTTAAAGACAATATTTTTTTTTCAAATGGGACAGCTCCACTGTTTGTCCTCTGCTGAGGCACCATTTTCCACAGCCTGGCGTTGAAGGAAAACAATGGAAAAAATGGCATCCATTTGGTCCTGAAGGTCTGAGCCTTCCCAGGTGGCACAGGGGAGGTCTGGGGAGTGAGGTACAGCCAGAGGAAATCTCTTAAAACACATCTCATCTTTCTGATCTTTAAATCACTGGCTTCACTGCAAGTAAAATCCCTTTGGGGATTCAAGAGTGTCCACCTCCTGACAAGAGAGACCTGTGCAGCTACTCAGGTGTGGATGCTGAGGGGTAGTGTCTGGACAAGGGCAATGAGGAGTACAGGTTACAGGTATGTGTATCTGCTGTCAAAAAAAACCCTTACAAATGGGAGAACTGGACCTGTGCTGCGGTTGTGTTTCTACTGAGAGAAAGCTGTACAGCTGGCAGGGAGGACACCAAGATTCCCTCCTCTTCAGCCCATTTGCTTAGGAATTTCTCCAGGTCACAGACAAGGAGAATATCCTGAAGATCTATGTGTGCAGATTCAGGGCTCATTTCAAAGCCAGCAGCCAAAAAGTCCCACTACCATTTTATGGCAAGGAAAACCTTGTACACATGGAACAGTTCTGGAGACAAAGGAATACCTTTCACTGGCAAATCCCACATCTTCTCTGTTAAGTTAAAAGTTGTGGTTTAAAGACTATAAAGATATATGCTCTTCTCACTAGACCTGATTACCTTGGCTTTCCTGCAGGAATGACACCATGCTAGTGATGGACAAGCCAGGATCCCCATAGTGGGTCTGGCTTGGATAGAATTAATTTTCTTTGTAATAGTTGTGATTAAAACAATGGTGATAACACAGGTACATTTCAGTTATTGCTGAGAAGTGCTTGTGCAGTGTCAAGGTGTTTCTTGTTTCCCACACTGCCCTACCCAAAGTTTAGTCTTTGCAGGTAAAACCACTCTTGAGGAATCCCACATTCCTGAGACCTGGGACTTACCCTCATTGAAGGGCAAACAAGTTAAGGAACACTAAGAAACTGAACACACACAAGCCCATGGGATCTGATGGGATGCATTTATGACTGGTGAGAGAACTGGCTGGTACCTTTGGAAGCCTATGGTATACAAGGTTGATTCCTGCAGAATGGAAGAGACCAAATGTACTTCCTATATTGAAGAATGGAAAGAAGAGGGAACCAGGGAACAGACCAGCCAGTCATTCTCACCTCAGCCACTGGGAAGGTGACGGAGCAACTAATTCTGGAAACCATGTCCAAACTTACGAAGGACAAGAAGGTGAATTATAGTCATCGACATAGATTTACAAAGGGGAAATCCTGACTGGCTGGCCCAACAGCATATGATGAGATAACTGGCTCAGTGGATGACAGAAGAGAAGCAGTTGTTTGTCAACACTGTCTCCTGTAATATCTTTATAGACAACCAGATGAAGTATGAGGTAGATAAATGGTAGTGATTGAAAACTGGCTGAACTGTTGAGCTCAAAGGGTTGTGGCTAACAGCATGAAGTCCAGCTGGATGTCAGTCACTAATGGTGTACCCTGGGATGGATACTAGATTCTATGCTGTTAAATATTTTCATTATTGTCCTGAGTGATAGGGCAAAGAGTGTCCACAGAAGATTTTCAGATGATACAAAACCGACCTATAAACCAGTGGGTTGTGCTGACATCCAGAGGAATCTGGACAGGCTGGAGAACTGGGACAACAGGCAGCTCATTAAGTTGAAGAAATGCAAAGTACTGCACCTGGGGAAGAATAACCCCCCTGCACCAGGACACACTCAAAATCAACCCACTAGAAAGCTTCTTTACAGACAAGGCCCTAAGGGTGGACACCAAGCTGACCATGAGCCAGCAAACACCCTTGTAACAACAAAAAAAGTCCATCAGTCTTGTGGGTTGCATTAGGAAGCAGGTTGCAGCAGGATGAGGATGTTGATCCTTTTGCTCAGCACTGGTGAGACACATCTGGGTGACATGGCCAGGTCTGAGATCTCTAGTCCATGGACATATGGGAGCAAGATTACTGAGGTGTTTAAGGAACTGGCTCATTTGTCTTACAAAGAGAGGCAGAGAGAGATGGGACTGTTTAGTCCAGAGAAGAGAAGGCTCAGGGGGAATCTCATCAAAGTGACAAGGCACAGCAGAACTTTCTATACTGTTTTCTTATCTGGCAGAGCATTGTACCATTTAGAACAATCCCTATATTGTGGGAAAACTTTCTTTAATGCAAAGATATTGATTTCTGGCAAGGACTCCTTTGCTTGTGGGGAAGTCCATATGTAGCTTCTCTATGAGGGCTTCTTGATATATATATAGATACATAAAGCCTGAGTATACAGCACAGAACATAGAAAAATCCTGTTGATTCCAATCTATATTTTTAGTCTCCTCAATTCAGGAGAATGCCAAAAGCAAACTTCACCTGTACTTCTCCTCATGATAGTATAAAATAGTGAGACATTTTCACAGAATAGATTAAGAAGCATAGTTTATATTGCTGCAGAAAAATGCAAAAAGTGCATTGGAATCTCTATGGTGGATCATAAGTTAATATAACAACTCCAAGCAGATTTTTTTTTTTCCACTTTAAGCTACTAGACAAGTCATTGCATGAATAAATATATTTTCTTCCTCTGAAACTGTGTTATATTAAATGCTGGGTTGTTGATATAAAATATAAATTGATCAGACAAGGATTATCATTCTGACAACAACATATACGAGGGTATCACTGTACATTGAATTTCACTGTGTAATATGATGTATAATGGGTGTATGGTGTATAATGGGCACAACCTGAAATACAGGAAATTCAATTTAAGCCTCAGACAAGAGGTTATTTACTGAGGGGAGTTGAACATTTGTATAGGTTGCCCAGAGAGTTTATGGAATTTCTATCCTTGGATATATTCAAACACAAGTTGAACATAGCCATGAGCTGTATCTTCTACACCTGACCCTGCTTTGAGCACAGAGTTGGACTAGATAATCCCCAGAGGTTCCTTTCAACCTCAGCTGTTTTATGATTCCATGAAATGTTGTGATTAAACTACAGCAATGTCTGAAGGAAGGGGAGGCTGCCTGAAAACCTTTGTGCTCCAGCCACCCAGAGCCAGCTGTGAACCAAGACTCAGATGGCTTCCTTGGAACTGAGGAACCTGTTTCTGAACTGCTATGGCTGGAAGGCCCCAGACAAGATCCAAGTACACACACTGCCTTTGTTTCTGCAGAAAGGGACATGGAACACAGTGCAAATGTGGCTTGACTCAGCAGATGATCACCTGGAGAAGAGACCAGATCACTGGGGACATCAGAGCAGAGGGCAAAAGAATCTCCAGAGCCCTATCACATCCCCACAGCTGCTAAGGTCTCTTCTGGACTGCTGCAACCATCTGTGTGATATCCAGCATAGCATTCATGTTCTAATGACAGGGTGAAAAGTGAAGCTCAGAGTGAGAAATGAATGGGCTTTAACTGCCTCAGCCTGGATAAAACCCTGAGCAACCTGATTGGACCTCAGAGCTGACTCTGCTTTGAGCTAAATGTTGATCTAGAGAACTCCTGAGGTCCCTTCCATCCTGAGTTACCCCACAGTCCTATGAACAGGTCCCTCTTGCATTTCCCTGGCATGCTGGATGAATCTCAGAGCTGTCCAGATCAGCTCTGCAATGTCCCCAGCCATCCCCTGAGAAGTTCAAGCAGCATAACACTGACACTCACCTCCCAGGTTTTCCTCTGGGCTTTGGGGCATGCTGGCAGTGACAGGGACAATCACCTGTGGGAGCGAAGCCATAGTCCCAAGAACAAAATATTTCTTGCTTTTTAGGGGCACCCTTCATATCAAACTGCTAATTACTCACCGTGTTTGTGTCGCTCACCAAAGGCTTCCACCCCAGCCCAGGTCTGAGAACAGTGATGCCCAGCGGGGTCCATCTCAAGGAATATCTCACCAAAGTGCTTGTCTCCTGCTGGCTTGTCTGGGTCTGTGAAGTGAGTCCTGCTAGTACTTACAAAGGCCTCCCTGTGATTATTTTTTGTCTGGGAAAGTGACTTCCATTGTCTCCATTTATTTATTTATTTCTGCCAAAAAAACATTTTACTTTCTGTTCTGGTTAGAAGTCAGAAAGGTAACGNTCTTACAAAGAGAGGCAGAGAGAGATGGGACTGTTTAGTCCAGAGAAGAGAAGGCTCAGGGGGAATCTCATCAAAGTGACAAGGCACAGCAGAACTTTCTATACTGTTTTCTTATCTGGCAGAGCATTGTACCATTTAGAACAATCCCTATATTGTGGGAAAACTTTCTTTAATGCAAAGATATTGATTTCTGGCAAGGACTCCTTTGCTTGTGGGGAAGTCCATATGTAGCTTCTCTATGAGGGCTTCTTGATATATATATAGATACATAAAGCCTGAGTATACAGCACAGAACATAGAAAAATCCTGTTGATTCCAATCTATATTTTTAGTCTCCTCAATTCAGGAGAATGCCAAAAGCAAACTTCACCTGTACTTCTCCTCATGATAGTATAAAATAGTGAGACATTTTCACAGAATAGATTAAGAAGCATAGTTTATATTGCTGCAGAAAAATGCAAAAAGTGCATTGGAATCTCTATGGTGGATCATAAGTTAATATAACAACTCCAAGCAGATTTTTTTTTTTCCACTTTAAGCTACTAGACAAGTCATTGCATGAATAAATATATTTTCTTCCTCTGAAACTGTGTTATATTAAATGCTGGGTTGTTGATATAAAATATAAATTGATCAGACAAGGATTATCATTCTGACAACAACATATACGAGGGTATCACTGTACATTGAATTTCACTGTGTAATATGATGTATAATGGGTGTATGGTGTATAATGGGCACAACCTGAAATACAGGAAATTCAATTTAAGCCTCAGACAAGAGGTTATTTACTGAGGGGAGTTGAACATTTGTATAGGTTGCCCAGAGAGTTTATGGAATTTCTATCCTTGGATATATTCAAACACAAGTTGAACATAGCCATGAGCTGTATCTTCTACACCTGACCCTGCTTTGAGCACAGAGTTGGACTAGATAATCCCCAGAGGTTCCTTTCAACCTCAGCTGTTTTATGATTCCATGAAATGTTGTGATTAAACTACAGCAATGTCTGAAGGAAGGGGAGGCTGCCTGAAAACCTTTGTGCTCCAGCCACCCAGAGCCAGCTGTGAACCAAGACTCAGATGGCTTCCTTGGAACTGAGGAACCTGTTTCTGAACTGCTATGGCTGGAAGGCCCCAGACAAGATCCAAGTACACACACTGCCTTTGTTTCTGCAGAAAGGGACATGGAACACAGTGCAAATGTGGCTTGACTCAGCAGATGATCACCTGGAGAAGAGACCAGATCACTGGGGACATCAGAGCAGAGGGCAAAAGAATCTCCAGAGCCCTATCACATCCCCACAGCTGCTAAGGTCTCTTCTGGACTGCTGCAACCATCTGTGTGATATCCAGCATAGCATTCATGTTCTAATGACAGGGTGAAAAGTGAAGCTCAGAGTGAGAAATGAATGGGCTTTAACTGCCTCAGCCTGGATAAAACCCTGAGCAACCTGATTGGACCTCAGAGCTGACTCTGCTTTGAGCTAAATGTTGATCTAGAGAACTCCTGAGGTCCCTTCCATCCTGAGTTACCCCACAGTCCTATGAACAGGTCCCTCTTGCATTTCCCTGGCATGCTGGATGAATCTCAGAGCTGTCCAGATCAGCTCTGCAATGTCCCCAGCCATCCCCTGAGAAGTTCAAGCAGCATAACACTGACACTCACCTCCCAGGTTTTCCTCTGGGCTTTGGGGCATGCTGGCAGTGACAGGGACAATCACCTGTGGGAGCGAAGCCATAGTCCCAAGAACAAAATATTTCTTGCTTTTTAGGGGCACCCTTCATATCAAACTGCTAATTACTCACCGTGTTTGTGTCGCTCACCAAAGGCTTCCACCCCAGCCCAGGTCTGAGAACAGTGATGCCCAGCGGGGTCCATCTCAAGGAATATCTCACCAAAGTGCTTGTCTCCTGCTGGCTTGTCTGGGTCTGTGAAGTGAGTCCTGCTAGTACTTACAAAGGCCTCCCTGTGATTATTTTTTGTCTGGGAAAGTGACTTCCATTGTCTCCATTTATTTATTTATTTCTGCCAAAAAAACATTTTACTTTCTGTTCTGGTTAGAAGTCAGAAAGGTAACGATTTAGCTTTTCCCACCATCCCTCCTCCTAGGGTTTCAACAGGAGCCAGAGCTTTTTTGCTTTTTTTCCTCATTCAAAGTTCCTCCTTAAATCCTCAAGACTTTTGTGTGAATAAAATCAAGTTCCAAAGATTCTTAAGAAAGTAGTTTCATTTTCACATATGTGTGTGTGTGATCAGATCTAACACTGGGTTGCAACACCGGACAAAATGTCCCTCACTAATAACTGGCCTTACACAGCAGAGGTTTCTTTTGAAGTACCAACCATGGATACCTGATCCTATTTAATGATAACACTTTAAATTACAGGCTGGTTAATTCTGTGTGAATTCTTCTCATCTGTTTCATATTCCTCATACATATTACTGTAAAACAAGCTGTGCCCATTTCTGTCAGTGAAACCACTGTCCTAATCTACCATTTTTTCTCAGAAGCTGATAATAATGGTTAACTTTACCTCAAGAGAGAAACCTACAGGCAAACATGTCACACATAGCACAGTTTGACTAAGAACAGATACATGCCACTGGTCATAAAGGGTAAACACTTAAGACATTTAACCCAGCTGAGCAGTACTAAATGGAAGGCAGTGGTCATCTGGCTTTTGAATCACCTAATTGACATGTCAGAAAATAAGCATTTTATTGACAGAAGGTGATTGCAGAGAAAAGTCATTTTTCATTTAAATAGCCAGATACTTCCCTTCCTCCTTCCCTTTGTATTTGCAGTGCAGGGGAACATTTTGTTAAAAAAGCAAAGCCACGGTGCCCAGACTGTTACATTATTTTTTGCCCACACAGCTACCTTTGGACAGTGATTTTCTTGACTACAATCATATGCAGAGGATTCGAGCATGGAATAGTTTCCAAATTATGTTTACTTTCAACATTTCTGAGTTCAACATCTCCCCTTAGCCATAGCAATACCCTCCTGTCAAGATAGAAGGTAGATGATAAAGCCACCCAAGAGCTGCTATCAGCCCTGCCAGGGCCTCTTGAAAGGACCAACTGCCAAAGCTGGGGACATGTGCCAACAGTGCAGCATCACAGACTCTCCCCATTCCAAAAAACCATTTGATCTTTAGCCAGATTACTCTAATGACAAGGAAGGATGAGTGCAAAGGGAGACAAGCCATCAACATTGGCTTGCACCACATCAACCTGGCCACTTAGCTCTGAATGCGCTTAGAGAGACCATTAGGCAGGAAAATCTGGTCCATGGGTCCACTGCTGCAAGGTAAGTGACCCTGATGTTGTCTGCCATGGCACTGCCTCCCCTATCACCAGGGTCCAGGGCAGCACTGTAGCTTGCTGGGTCACCAGGCTGGCCAGATGTGGTCTCTCTTGCTTGCCCCACTACCATAGCTTCCCCTAGATGTCCATTAACAGATGGGATACCTCCACCTCTGGTGGAAATGAACACCCCTTGGAGTAGAGAGAGATCCAGGGTGAGGCAGACCATTTTTTTGTGTCTCAGGAGTCTTTGCCGGCTCTCATAGGGGAGAGCACATGGTGTGGCAGCTACCATTGAAGAGGGCTGAAGATGAGGACAGTGCATGAGAGTGATAGCAGAGGCACATCTTGCTTTTGCCTGGCTGGAAAGTAGCAGGGGATGCTGGAGAAGGGCAGCCCTTGAGCAGCCCATGGAGCAGAGGCTGCTTGGCTGCAGTCCTCTGTGCAGCTCCCCTGCAATAGCACAGCTCCAGCTGTTTAGAAACCCCTATCTTTATGAGGTTGGAGGCACAAAGATTTAAGTCAATACTGCCTGGGATAGCACTGTTCAGTGCAGTCAGCCTGCAGAGTGGCTCTCTGTGGAGATAAAGTTCTGCTCCCTCCTGCTCTGAGCCAAATTTTGCAGATCGAGATCTGCAAATGGTCTTTCCTGAGCAGTCCTGTTAAGAGTCTCTGCTGATAAGGAAAGGCAAACTGTATTTTATCCTTCATGTCTAGTCCCGACAGCCTGACACAACACCTCTGCTCTTGGAAGGAGCAAGGACCATACAACAAGCCCTTTCATTCCTGTGCTGCCCAGACTGGGTTTGTGGCATTCACAACCTTTCTTGCCCTTGAAGCTGCTAAGAGATCAAATCAACTTTGTTTATTTTATTTTTACACCCAAGGAAAATAAAAGAATTGAATTCTACTTATGTTTCTAAACTCATCCTTTGACTCTACAGGAAAATATTCCTATAGCTGAAAGGTGAGATTTTTACAAGTCTGGTATTGGATCACTGGTCCCATACACCTTGTTTAAAAGGTGAAGTTTTTAGTGCTATCACCATTCTCCATACCCCTTGCAAGGTCAGTTGTACAATGTGCTGACTCAGAAAGGCACTTAAATATGTGCTCAATGGGAACCAAGTGAGACAGTAGCCATGCTGGCTTCAGCACAACAACTTATTTTTAGGTTTAGGGTATTGAGCATGGATTTTATTTTCAGAAAAACATCCAATAATAGAAATGGCTGACATTTTTCTATTCCCTTCAAATTAATCTAGCAAAAGCAGAAATGTGAGGAGTATGTGATGCAATTTCTATTTCAGAAAGGAGGTATTTCAGTTTACCAAATGATGAGGCTCAGATCAGAGACCAAGGGATATGGACCGAGAAATAAATCATTGCCATGGTATAATGTTCCCATATTAATTAGAGGAAAAAGCTCTTTAAGACATCATCCTACTACACATTACTAATATTCATTGTTGTGCACACAACACAGTTCTGCTAGGCCATTTACTCAGCAAATATCTAGATGATCACCCTGCCCTGGAGAGCTTTGACTCTGCACGTTCTCAAAGTTTTCTCTGGAAAACTGGACGGGGAGTTGGACCATTCATTCTCCTTCCACTCAACCATAATTCTTCTCCAAATCTATATTACAGCCACTTGTAAAGGGAAACAAGCAACAGGTATGTTGGTCTGTCACTATAGCTATCTGTGTCCTGGAAAAGGATCTCTCCTCGGGGCACTTCCTATGCAAATAGAGATCCAAATGAGCCTGAGGGGCTATAACGAGAGCTCTCAAAACAAAGATAAGTTGATTATGTGTTTCAGATTTGAAACCCCCCAATGACATCATGCCCCCACTTCCCAAGATCATTTGGTGCAACATCTGTGTATAATGCTAGTGCGGTCTTGATAGTCACTGGAGCAAAATCTCCAGTAACATCTGTGGCCTCATTAGGAACCAGGCCTGTTTGCCTTCCTTTACAAACTACTTTTGGCTTGTGTCACTGCTGATTTGTGACTTGTGCCTGTGCTTGCTCCATTTCCAGTTGTTTCGGCAAGTTGAAAAGCGTTCTCTCAGCCCCATGTACTCCTGTCCCATCTCTGATCTCTTCTGATCTGAGCAAAACTAGAAAGAAATGCTTGCTGACCCAAATCCAAGAGCGTGTGATTTCCACAGTTGCTCTAGAATATCCTTGTTTGCATTTTAGTCCTGTATGTAGCAGGGAAAAACAGCCTGGGCAGTGTTTTCCTGGAACTAATTATACCAAATTCTCAGAGGCATCTGAGGGTCTAATTCCCACTGATTTCCTGGGATGTCTGAAGTTCTCTGTGAACGTAGGTCCTCAATCTAAGGATGAACATCTATTTTCATACTACTAGTCCTGGGAGATAAATTCAACAGGAACCACAAGTTTTGCTCACTTATGAACTGGCAACATCTCACTCAGTTTCACCCCTTACTTCCAAAGGAATCACATTTTTCTCCAAAAGCCAACTCCATTCAAAGATGTCTTGTGTCCAAAGCCCCAGACAGCTCATCCTTACCTTGTCTCCTATTAAATATTTGCACCGCATGTTCAGGAGATATTGCTAGATGATTATGTGTCTATATAATGGATTGTTCCCTCTCTTTCCACCTTTGCCTTCCCCAGCACAGGCAACACACAACTCCAGCACACTCCCTGGTGTCGTGTCCTACACACCAGACAACCACAGAATATGAGCACCCAAGCTTATTATTAATTTTCCAGTATCTCTTGAATCTCTTCGAGTATTTATACCTCATACAACACTGTACAGGGTCATGGGCAGCCCTGTCCCAAACTCTCTGGAAGGCATGTATATTAGTCTCCCCCAAAACAGGGTATAGGAGTCAAGTGAGAGATGCTGTATCAGTGGAGATGAGTCCTCCCTGTACCTCTGGTGTCATCCAGAGGTACCAAGGGGAAGGGAGGAGGTATCTCTACTGCAACAGACAGCTAAGCAAAAACCCTCTGCCTCTTTCTTCCTTTTCTCTCTTCCCTGAAGAAATCTGAGCCTGCATCACAGGCTTGGCATGAAACCTGGGCCTGATTTTTCAGTCTGCAAATATGTAACACAGCCCTCTTGATACCTCACTGAATCAATCAAGATGGTCATTTGGACATCTTAGAAATTACTTCTGGTGCAATCAGGGAAAGCTTTTTAAAAGCTATACACTTTGTGTTGTGCATCCCTATTCATAGCCCACTGACCATGGTTCCAGAGATGATCAGCCTTGAAAGGAAGCTCTGCAAATTGCTGTCTGTATATACAACGTAAGGCAAAAATGGGCTGTTCTCTTCAGCAGATAATCCACCTCCACTGTAAGTGATCACATGAAACCTGGGAACCATTATGTCAGGCAACAATGGAATGCCATGGAACCAGATATGGCAGAACTATATTGGTTCTTTCAATCTTGTTGGTGAAAAAAAAATCTACCAAAACCAGCATGCAGCATCAGAGGCAAATTCAAACTATTCAGCAACAAACTATTTCAAACGCATTTGTGAGCAACAACTCCAGAAACACTGTGTTACTGCTATTCCAACTCAGGTAATTGCAATGAGCATTGTCAGCCTATCAACAGCAGACTTCTCACTGTTCTCTTATAGCTCAGTATCAGTTCAGAGAGTCTGAATAACATTTTTGGAGGGTTGGTAAACATGGAAGAGGAAGACTTGGTCCAGCATGGAGCTTGCACTGAGTCCCCCCACGAGTAACACAGCAGTGGGCATTTGTGTGGCAGGCACCTGGCAGCAGACCCTGACTCCCTGCAGCCAGGGCCTCTGAGGACACCTTAGTTCAGGGTTTGGTTTTGTAAAAAAAGACCAACACGTTATTCTGACTCTCAGTATGACTGCCCTAAACCAACCCCCTCAGGCTTTGTAATCAGCTTTATAGATGGATGTGAGAAGCACTGATGGGGCGAGGGGCAGGGCTGGACAAGAAGCCAAATTAAGCAAAAAGAGTAGGAACTTTGTAATTTCTGGGAAAAAAAAATCCCATTAGACAACTTTTCCCACTTTTTGTGGAGCTAGTGCAGAAATCTTGCTCTATGTCATGAGTTATTAACTCTACTATTTGGTGAGTGAGCTGGCACAGAGTTTTTCTCTTTTGAAGTGACTACTGACTAATTTCTAAAAATGTCCACTTGGACCACGTAATAAGCACGTAGAAAAGAGCTCTTCTTTCCAGGACTGTGGAAACTTTTACTCTCCCTCTTCTGCCTAAAATAAAAATTACAGGGCAAGTGCCTGGCTGGCGAAGTTTAGTGTGACTCCTTTCTCCATCTTCTGCCAGCTGAGAACCTGGGCACACTCAGCTTTCCAGCAAAGCCACCAGCTCAAGAAAGAAAGACTGTGGTTCCCAACTACCAGCTCCAAAATATTTCTTCACTGTTCTTGTTAAAAAGAAAGCTGCCCTAGGAAGATGAAAACAGGCTGTTACTTATGTCCTCAGCCTGCCAAGAGGAGCATGTGACTACAAAAAGCCACACAGGAAAAGTCAGTTCTGCAATCTGAGCCTGATAATGCAATTAATAAATAAATCCATCTACAGGATACAGTTGGTAAAATTATATTTCAGTAAAAAGAGATATCAGAATGATACGATTCCTCTCAAGCTTCCAGGAATTATATTTTCATGTATACAGGTGGACCTGCTTGTACAGAGTTTAGATAGATAAATAAATACCTAACATTTAGAGTAACTAACTCCAAAGCAGTTTAGACCTATACATTTCCAGGGAATAATAGAGTTCCTATTAAAATAAGACATTTCTTCCCTTGTGGGATAGATGGAATCTAAAGTGCTGTGGCCATGTGATATACAGAGACACAGACATATCCATGAGCCACCACATCATCTTCTTTAGATATAAAGTTTCAAATATTGGTTATTTATGCAGTAATTATACATGAAAGGAACATAATGATGTTAAGACAAGTTCAGAAATGCTAGAATTAAGGGCATCACTGTAAAAAACCCAAAACCAACCAAACAAACAAAAAACCACCAACACCCAAGAAAAATTGCCTAACACAAAAAGTTTTATATTTCACATACTCTTCTGAGTTTGGAGAGAGAAAAAAAAATATTCCTATCACTGGACTTCCCTGAAGTCTGGGAATTCTGGCTTTTTATAACTTTTTGCCAAAGCTTCCTCTTGCCAGCAAAAGAGCATGAAAAAGTAAATGCTAAAGGTGTAGAGAAAGTAGGTGTTCTACTGTGTGGAGTCCAGTACTGTCTAGTTCTGGACTCTCCTATTCAAGAGAGTCTGGGAACTACTGGAGAGAATTCAGCAGTGGGTTACAAAAATGATCAGGGGACTTGAACATCTCTCTTAAGAGGAAAGGCTGAGAACTCTGGGGCTGTTTAGCTTGGAGAAGACTGAGAGGGGATCTTATCAATGTTTATAAACATCTAAAGGGTGGGGGTTAAGAGGATGGGACCAGTCTTTTCAGTGGTGCCCAGTGATGGGACAAGGGGTACCAGCCACAAACTAGAACACAGGAGGTTCCACCTAATAATGAGGAGGAATTTCTTTCCCATGAGGGTGACAGAGCCTGGCACAGGCTGCTCAGAGAGGTTCTGGAGTCCCCTTCTCTGGAGACTGTCAAAACCTGTCCTGTTCCTGTGCAACCTGATGTAGGCAAACCTGCTCTAGCAGCAGGGTTGAAGTAGATGATTTCTGAAGGCCTCTTCCAGCTCCTACTGTGATTCTGTGATATTCAGATTATGGACTTGGCTGTAGTGATGCACACTGAAGTCAATGGGACAGTGTCTGATTTACTGCAGTAAGGAGACAAGATTTTGCCTCAGGGGTTGTAGGCAGTAGCAGTGATGGGTTTCACTTCCACCTTACCTCCTAAAAAAGAGAATCAAGAGAAGACAGGCCATTACACTACCCTGGTATGACAAGCAAACTCAGCCTCCAGCAGCAGCAGAGTGAGAGGGGCATGTTGGGGAAACAGCAGGGACCAGTGACCGTGGAGAAGCCACCCCAGTGGAGATCCCAGCCTGAACAGTGCAATCAAAAAGAAAAGTAAAAAGGGCTGGCAGCTGAAAAGTGCAGGATTTAACTACTGGTTTCTGCAGGAAGGGGGAAGAGGATGGCTGTGGTTAGGGTTTGATAGGCTCCTAACAGCCTGCCACTTTCTCAAATAACACACAGGGTGCTCCGTCAAGCAGGAGCCACCGAGCACCTGCCTACCCCATGCCCCACCTCGGGAGGCTTGGCCCAACATAAACAGGCAGGTGAAGAGGTTGAGATGATGAAAGACAATAGACCATTACCAGGGACTTAATGGTGTTGTAAAGGAGATAAATGTCTTTGAAGTAGCACCCTTAAAACACGTGCCCTTTAGGCTGACCTTTCCTTTCAGATTATGGTATGCAGATTGTTTTATACCGGCCAGTGCAAACAAAGCCAGTGGAGCCAGCATCCCAGTGCCTGTGCTAGGAAAAGGCTTGCACATCATACCCATCGACACAGCCTGATGTTTACTTTAGCTTACCAAGAGTAAAACTCTGGCATAATTACTGCCTTTCAGGACACATCTCCCACATTCCGAATAAAGCAACTTTACTATTTCCACCTCGATTCCATTAATAAGACCAAACCCTGAAGAGCAAGAGCCAAGCCCAAATCAAGCCCTGTGCCCAGGTGGCCAGGAGGGCCAGCAACATCCTGGCCTGGATCAGAAAAAGCCTGGTCAGCAGGACTAGGGAGGTGATGGTGCCCCTGTATCCAGCACTGGTGAGGCCACAACTGGAGTGCTGTGTCCAGTGTTGGACACTGTGATATAGGAGGGACAGGGAGGTACTGGAGAGGGTCCAGAGAGGAGAAACAAGTTTGGTTATGAGATTGGAGAACATGTGCTGTGGGGAGAAGCTGAGGGAATTTGGGTTGTTTAGTCTGGAGAAGAGGAGGCTTAGAGGACCTCATTGCTCTCTGCAGCTCCCTGACAGGAGGGTGCAGAGATGCAGGTGCTGGACTCTGCTCCTTGTAACTAGTGACAGGACAAGGGGAAATGGCCACAAGTTGCACCAGGGGAAAGTCAGATTCTGTGATTCTATTCCTCCAGCGAGTATAGGCCTTCTCTGTGCCAGAATAACACTGCTCCAGTCATATGCCACTCTAGCAGGATTGTCTGAAGGAGATATGCACTACTGAGTATTTTTCTCACCAGCAAGGGACGTAGCTGAGACAGACCTGAAGGGACCACCTCTACAAACAGCAGAGATGCTAGAAGCATAGTGTGCATGCTGTGATTGAAGCTAGGAGAAGATAAGCAGAGCTTAACCATTGCTCTTTTTCCAGCTGGGAGTATGCCAGCATGAATTAGCACTTTCTTCTACATACCATCACAGCACTGATTTATGCTACATAGATGACAAGCTCTTCTAGGCACCAGCAGCCTTTCTGTTCTGTCTTTGCATGGTGCTTGGTATAGCAGTGCTCTAACCCATGACTGGAGCCAAACACGTAATAAATAAGAGTAAGAAGAAAGCTGCAAATGTTCCTTGAAAGGTTGCATGAGCACAGTCTTTGCTCCTTTACACCACTTTGAGAAAAACCAGAAAGCTGGAGTTTTTCTGCATCCAGACACAGGGAGCTATCTCAGGTCTGCAGAGGTGAAGACAGGCACTGCTGAGCAAGGAATGGAGAAAAAATACTGGCAAGTGAGCCCCCTCACCCCTTTTGGCACTCCTGAGTCATGGTCTGAAGGTTGGAGCCAGCCTAGAGCTGTCTGCCTGGGCAGATGGGGCACTGCACATGCAAGTCCTAGAGAAGCAGTGCTGCTCTGAACTGCCCCACACACAGCCTTGGGGGCAACGCTTTGGGCAGTGCCAGGGAAAGGGATGGAAAGGGGATGCCTGGTGGGCTGGGCATGTGCTGGTGCATCTATGACAGCTGCAGAGTGGACAACAAGGGGATTTGTGGTAAGCTTCAGAAACATCGTGGAGGAGAACGGGGCTCACAGCCCTGGGCAGCATTCTGATCTGCTGCGTGCCTCTCACCCTAGCTGTTCTCACATGTCCCATGTGCAGCTCCCAGCTCCTCTGTCCTCCACTCCTGGAGCCAAATGACGAGGGGAGAGCCGATTTGCTGCTGAGGCTGCACCTATTTGCAGCCACAAGAATGCCAAACTTGAGAACGCGCCCTGTGAGTAAGTGCTGCCCGAGCCTGGGATCTTCCTGAAATAATCCTGTGCATTTCTCTCCCACCTTCAGTGCCGGGGCCGGGGACGTGTTGCAGCCCGCTCTGTCCAGCTGGCCTGGGGTCATGCAGGGCCCCAGGGCAAGGCCATCCCACAGAGGGGTGTCTCTGAGTCTTTGCCAGCTTTTATACAGCCCTGATTTGGTGGTGACCCAGCAGGGGTCTTCTTCTTCTGCAGGAGACCCTCAGCACCAGGACAATTCTGGTTAACGTTTTTAGAAAAGCTCCTGTGTTTCCAGTTGTTTGAAGCAAAGGGAAAGTGATTATTAGGACCACCACCCCAGGTCTAACCTCAAAACCTTTTGAAGGGAGTAGAAAAGCAACTGTTATAACTACAAATGGACTCTGGTTTTAAATTGGTCCCTGATCTAAGTAAAGGAAATATACCAGATTCCTAAGAGGCACATGAGGGTGTTAATGGATATATATGTCTCAAGGACTTGATCCATTGTTATTATGTGATTGGCATGAGGGGTTTTTTTCTAAGCTAGATTTTGTTTTCTCAAGACTTACCAGTTAAATGTCTCTGAGGTGCAAATGGTCAGAGATCAGGGGAGTGACTGGAAGATGGCACCACTTCTGCTTCCCCATATTTACACTGTGCCCTAAACTGTTGCTTTGGAACATTGAGTTAGATGGATCTTTGCCTTGGCTTGGTTGCTCTTGGGTACTTAAAATACATTCTAAGTCTGAATGTCATGGATTTCAAATGAGTTTGTATGGATTTTGGTTTGGTTAGATTCAAACTTCAGAATGCAGCAAAGCTGGTGGTATTTGCCCATAATGCAGACTCCACCATCAGGCAGAGCTTGTTGCTCTTAACTTACCCTGCTGACAAAAGATTTCTGCTGTATGTACCATAGCTGGAATCAGAGGTGGGGTGAGGATGGGGGTGAACAGGGAGAGACAGGCATCCTTCAAGGAGGGCACATGAGCTGGGAGATCTGCTCCTCCAAAACCCAAACAGAGCCTGGCGCTGGCATGTTTTTGACTCCGTGCCACAAGCATTTGCTCTCCACAGCACTTTCTTAAATTGGCTAGATGGTATTTATCCCTTCCTTGGGAGAGATGGCTGAGGCTGCAGGCAGTTTAATTTATGTCAGTTGTTCAATTTGTGACAACTGCTGTCAACAGTTGTTCATTTTAATTACTGTTCTTGGGCCCAGATGTCTCAAAGATGAGCTCAGTGCTACATAAATACAATAAATACAGATTATATTAGCAACTTAGCTTCCTTTCTAGGGGAGGAGTGTGGAGCAACTAACAGGTTTTCTTCCCAACATGTATCCCCTGCCCGCCCATCTTCAGCACAGCACTGGAGGAAGAGGCAGAAAGAGGAGGTGGATGACCTTCCCTTCTCCTGTGCTGCTCACCACCTCTGTTTCCATATTAAAATTGCATTTTGGCTCATTCATAGCACTTGTACAAATCACTTTGCCCAACCCAAAGTAAGTCCTGTGACATGGCAGAGATGCACCCGGTCCTCCAGACTTTTGGTGTGAACGGGAGACAAGGCAGAGAGGACAGAGCTCTGTGCCCACCTCTGCTCTCCACATTATTACCAGAGATCATTGTCCCAAAAGGGAAACTGCAGTCCTAAAACTTTATCATCAGAGCCACCTTCTCAAGGCCTTCATTCCCTTAATGAATAGACAACCCACTCTATGGAGAGGTTATTTCACATCATCTTCAGTGCCTCCCCTCACCCCAGCTGGAGCAGTGTCAGAAGGGCTTGGAGAAGTGGCCTCAAGGTGACAGCCCAGGTCATACCTCTGTCACTTGTGCTGGATGCCCCATCACTGCCTTCAGGGCTTTTTGGGAAATAGCAAAGGGATGGACACTTTGGCAAAATTTAGAAGGGGTGAATTCAGCCCTACATCCCAAAAACATTTATCCTTCTCTGTTTCCTTCAGGGTAGTGGATGTTATTCCCTAAAATATGTGTTAGTGGAGGGTAATCATACCTCTTTGTTCCTTGGTGCTTTCTTAGTTTTCTGCCACTGACTC
The DNA here is from genome assembly GCA_013401355.1 of Ceyx cyanopectus. Classification (NCBI taxonomy): domain Eukaryota; kingdom Metazoa; phylum Chordata; class Aves; order Coraciiformes; family Alcedinidae; genus Ceyx; species Ceyx cyanopectus. Next base: position 24,279 of record VYZU01068940.1, on the reverse strand, counting down.
GTGCTAATTGATTTTCCAGTGTAATTGCAGAATGCTCTCCTGCCTCCAGCTCTTCCCTCCTGTCTCCCCGTGCAGGAGGAGGTGCACACTGTTAGTCTGGCTGGAGGGGCTTTTCCCACACTTGGCTCATAGTGGAGTCAGCACCAGGCCTGAACAGCCATGACCAACCTCCCAGGCAACCTGCAGGGGGGTTGGACAAGATGACCTTTAGAGCTCCCTTCCAGCCCAGAAATTCTAGGATTCTTTGAACTTCTTCATGTGTGACCATCTGGAGAAACCTGGTTGCACTGGGAGCCTAAGCCCCAAGACTCTGGATGCTCCTTGGCAGGACTGCTTACGCTTCCCATCCAGGGGGCTGGGCTCGGAGAGGGCTCCCCACTGGTGATAAGCACCCCACACCCCTTCCTTGAGCCTTCCAGCCTGACGCTCAGCAGATAAAGTCTGGAATGTGACACCCTGGGGTGCGGGGCCAGCTGCAGGCAGGAGGAGGGAGCTGGGGGGGCGTTCCGGGGCTCGTGGTCGGGCTGGACACATACGGTTATATTTAAGTGCTGGATGTCTGCTGGCTGAGGAGGCTGAGGCAAGACTGGACTTGATTAGACGTAATGACAAAAATGGACCAACTGTTGCTGAGAAAGCCTTTGCAGCGAAGTATTTGTTCTTTGTTATTGAGATATTACTGTCTGAGGCTTCACTGCTTTCAACTCCCCATCGTTATCTTTACAGACTTCCACTGCACATTAAATGGGTTCCCAAGTTCAGCTTTTTGCCCTCAGCCATAAATTTTGCATGCTAAATATTTTCATCTGCTATGGAACACACCACACTGGGGAACTAGTTGCTTTATGGAAAATAAATATGCCTTGAAAAAAACACACACTTTTGAATTTTTTTTTTTATTTATATATTATTTTTTTTTAAGTATAATCCTTTTTATGTCAAAAATTGGTATTTTTGTTTTCCAGTGTCTGAGTTAAATGTATGTTTTTCGCATCTTTGATTATATAATGTGCTGACTGGACCCTTCCATATCTAAATCTAGTGGATGAAAAACTAACACATATTGAAATTGAAGTTCAAATGAAGTTATAATGTACTTATATGCCATTAGAAAATACAATAAATGTAATTTTTTTTCAGGCTTCATGTAATATAATGCTTTTGTATATGATTACATTTAACTGCCTGTGTTCATACCCAAATAATACCTTGATGTATTTTCTGTTGGGTTTAAATACACGTTGATATTATCTCTAATATGCTGGTATTATTTTTGTTTGCTGAAAGGTAAAAAAAAAAGTGGATTTCTGTGCAATATTTTATACAACACTAAATAACCCTATGTTACACAGCTTGCTATATGTATAATTTAGTTCTTTGATCAAATTAATGGAGCTTTTACTTAGTTCAGACTGACCCTGAGAGTCTTGCTGTAACTGGTGACTGTAGTAGCTTTTAATCTTTATACATTAGCTAAAAACCTGCTGAGGACTCTGTTGTACATCCACAGCTGAGCTTCCTTAGATTTATGGAGGCAGAGGTAGACCAGACAAGAAGGAATATGCCTGTACATAATGGCGAGGGGACTTCACTGAGGGAGTTTTACATGAAACAGTAGCTGGATAAAAACCAGCGATAGAAACTTCGAATCACAGAATAATTTAGCTTTGAAGATGACTCTGGAGGTCAGCTAGTCCAACTGCTGCTCAGAGCAGGGCGAACTTCAAAGTGAAATCCAACCTCAAGTTAGATGAGGTAGGCAGAGGGTCACAGCCAGCTGAGGTGTGAGTATCCCCGTGGATGGAGATGTTCTTGGCAGCCCCTGCCCAGCTGAATACCCAGCACAAGTCAGGCTTTGTGCTGTTTCCCAACAGCCCTGTGATTCCTGGCTGTGCAACGTGGAGTTTCTGCAGGGAACTACAGGCCAGAGAGAGATGAGGGGACTTGCCTGAAATGTGGGAATGTGGTTTAAAAACCCCTCAGGCAGAGGAAGCCTCAAACCCTTCCTTGAATGGTGGTCCATCTGCTGTGGCCAGAAACGCCGCCGATCACAGGCTTTCTTGTGTTATTGATTCAAGTCCTCTGTCTGTTTCTAAAAGCATATGGATGCCACTTCATCCCCTTCCAGCAGCTGTACCCCCTCAAGGGACCTCCCCAGCCCTGTCCCCATGGCGGGGGGCCCTTGCAGGCCAGTGCAGCTTCTCCCCATGGGCTGTTCTCTGCGGTGGGCTTGGTCTGAGGGGGAAGGCAGAAGGCACCCACTCAGAGACGGCTGCTCCCCTCTATTTCTGAGTCCAAAAGGTGCCCACAGTGCCCTTAATCACCAAGGCAGAGGCTAAGCCAGCAGTGAGGATGCTTTGGGACAAAGGCTTTAGCTGCTGGAGGCACCAGCTGGAGAGAGTGTTGCCCTCTGAGCAGCAGAGACAGCAGGATCAGGGGGAACAGACATCTCCTTATAAAACCCCATCCCATCTGCTCAGAGCAGGTCCCACTCTGGAGATAAAGACCAGCCAGCAGTTTCCAGTCCTGCCCAGCAGTGGAACAGGAGCAGCACAGCCAGCACTGTAGCCCAGTGGACTTGCATGGAGGCAGGGCTTTCAGTAAAAGAGATGAAACTGGAATCAGTTTGGTCCTCTCAGCCATACTCTCAATAGGCAATGCTCACCAGGCCACCAAGGTAATCTCTCTGCCTTCAAAGGTCCTCCTCACCTTTGCGTGGCACTGACCCTGCAGAGCCCTGCTCCTGTCATTGCTGAAAGAATTTTGTCCTTCAGCATCTGGCAGGCAAAAACTGCCACCACCACTCCTGCTACTAGAACAGCCTTAGGTGGCACTGAACAGCCTTATGTGGCCAGGGAGCCTCCATCCCTCTTGATGCAGTTGTGAGTGGAAGGTGCTGAACTTAGCACCAGGCTCACCCAAAAGACAATTATCCTTTGAAAAGTTATTGCACTGTAAACCATTTAACCACAAGCTCTTAAAAAGGCTAGCACATGGTATCACCTTTTATTTTACCTGTTGCTTTGCTTAATTTACTACTTGGTTTAGAGATTAAGTCTTTAAAAATTTTAAAAACACAGAAATAACGTACAAATTGTTTATGAAAAGATGTGTCTGTTTCAGTGGTGATCTTAAAATGCCCATTAATACTTTTCATTTGCCACTGAAGATCTCAGGGTCAAACTTTTGATATGAATATTGTTTAGAAGTCAGTGGGATTACTGCTTGCACATTTTAAAAGAAAGAAATAATTAGAGGACAGTCAATAGAGAAAACAGGCTCACTGAGAAAACTGCAGAATGGGCAGAAAGCAAAATATTTCTAATGCACAAGCTTGAACAACACATAATTTTGTGCCTTACTCAAGATCCTTGATGCTGGCAGGGGTGTTTGCTGGACTGACTTTCCCTCTACGGACCCCACAGCAGCCAAGGCACCAACACAAACCTTTTTCCCCCTACATTTTTCCCACAAGGAGTGATGGGATCACAGCAGTTTCTACAACAACTTGTACATGCCCAGCTGATACTCCCACCTCTGTAACTCCAGCCCACAGCTCCTTTCTCTGCAAGGTGCAGAAGTTGTGGCTTGGGCTTGGCCAACCTGCCACCTTTCCCTGCAGCTCGGGTGTTGTCCTTTGGCATTTCACTGGCACAGAACTCTCCAAAGGCACATCTGGGGCCAGGCCCAGGTCCTCCTCCTGCACAGTCACCCGCTGTGGTTATCAGCACTATTGTGATGGTTGTGGAGAACAAGGCTGCAGGTAGGAAGAGAAAAATTAGGTGGTTCCCACAGCTGCTCAGGTCCAGCTCAGGAAGCACAACTGAACATGCAGTGTGTTACCTCCAAGAAGAGGGTCCCACAAGGGTCATGTTATGTAGGTGTTTGACATGTACTAGATGCTATTATAGAGGTATGTACCATATTATCTGTTGCAAGATATAATCTGCTCTGTTGACTAAAGTATAATTGTTAAATACCTAATATTGTGTAATATGCCATATTACACATATTACGGGGGACAGTAAGTGAGCCAGGTCCCTCTGAACCTGGTTCATATTCTTCTGATCATGCCTCAGCCCAGCAGAGCTGCTCAGGCCATGATCCTGCTGTTAGGAGTTGATCTACAGGGTTCACTCAGAAAAGGAAGCAGAGACTTTCCAGGAAGATATGCTTTCCTGGGACATGGAGCAATGCCCTTCAGTTCTGTGTTGTGCCTGGCTTCAGGGGAGTTTTGCTGTGGGATACTTCAGAAGGTGCTTTGGTTGACCAGAGGTGGGCAGATGTGCTCCTTATTTCCTTGAGTATCATGGAAAACCTTGTTTTTATTTTTTTACATCCTCTTGTGTGGAGATGTTGGGATTCCCCATAGGGAAGAAATAAGTGAAACACAGTGATGGGTTTTCTGTGTATAACTTGTTTTACTTTTGCTTTAACTTCAAACAGTAGTGTTTCAAAAGCCATTGAGGCAGTTCCCATCTTGGATTTGGGACTAGTGAGGCACTGCTTAGACCCAGGGAGGTTCAGCCCCAAAGTCTGCATTGGACCAGGTAGAGACAAAGGGAGAGAGCAAACTCCCCCAGCACCCTCATCCCACGGAGAGACCCCACAACATCCCTCCAAAGCAAACCACCCCAGCACCTTCATCCCACGGAGAGACCCCACAACATCCCTCCAAAGCAAACTCCCCCAGCACCCTCATCCACGGAGAGACCCCACAACATCCCTCCAAAGAACGTGCGATGGTCACAGGCACAACAGCACCATCTGGTGACTGTGGCCATCAGACTTCACTGCCATGGCACCATGTTACCCAGGGGACAATTTCCTCTCCAATGCCCGAGTGCTCTTCACAGCAACAAAATCAATGGCTGCAGTTCTTCTTCAGAATAAAAAACAGTAGATATGACAGAGTCTTTCAAAACCTCTCCCATCAAACTCCCAAACTGGTCTGGGTGTGACCCAGTATTTTAACATTCCCGTGTTTCAGTAGATTTGGATCTACATTCTTTTTTTCTTTTTTTTTTTTTTCAGGTTATTTGTTAGGTATTTGGCACATAAGGGCACTACCTACCAAATACTAGGAGCTCTCTCACAGCCCAGTTATGAAATAAAGCATTTTTCTGGCTTTCTTGGAGGCTTCTTTCCTATTCCTTGCAGGCAATGTGTCTCTGCACTATCACACATTTCTCCAGGTCAACGATCACACCCTGATCATGCTCTACTGCTTCTTCCATGGCCACTAATGCAGCATTTCCAAAGAAAACCTCCCACTCGAGAGTGGGTTTTGTGGGAAGGCAGCCACATTGCCACCCTTCTCGGATGGCTTGAAACGGCACTAAGCAGAAGAAACACAGCCCAGCATCACCATGAAGCACAGGTGCCCAGAGTTTTCTGTTTCCTCTGCCTCACCTTTCTTTTTGTTGTTGCATGAGAAAACACACTCAAGCAGTGATGAGAAAACACTTCCTCATAATTTAGAGGATTTCCAGGCTCTTGGCTGGTTTGAGGCAGCTCTGGGGTAAAGCATAAACACATAAGCTCAGAAGATCTCCCTTGCTCCATGCTTTTCACTGTAACCAAAGAAGAGATTTGACCTATGGATTCCTCTTCTCCACCAAATCTGGATTTGATCTGTACTGTCCTTGTGAACTTGTCATATGAGCATGTCTAATATCACAAAGTCTTCATTGTGAGCTAATACATTACTGAGTACTTGCTAGGCCATTCTGAAATGCTGAAAGTGTGTTGTTTCCTTCTTAGATGAGCAAATCACATTCTGAGATCTATCTTTGCTGGTTTTGCCATTTATTTACGAGACAGAATGAGAGGAAATGGCCTCAAGTTGCATCGGGGGAGGTTTAGATTGGATATTAGGAAGAAATTATTCCCTGAGAGAGTGGTGAGGTCCTGGAACAGGCTGCCCAGGGTGAGGGTGGAGTCACCAGCTCTGCAGGGTTTAAAAACCAGTAGATGTGGCACTTGAGGCTGTGGCCGGTGGAGAGAGAGATGTTGGGATAAAGGTTGGACTGGATGATCCTAGAGGGCCTTTCCAACCATAAGGATTCTGCAATTCTAAGGATTTGTAAGGAATCAGACAGCAATTAATGCTAAGTCACAGTTTCCCATCTCAATGTATATGCTGGATAAGGTCAGAGCCAGGACATTCTCGTGACCAGGTCCCTCACCATTTCCATGCACTGTTTGAAGGAGGCTGCACAGCAAGGACATCTCTGCACAAAGCCCTAAGCAAGGTCCTCTCATCATCTTATCCCCTCTTATTATCTGCTTCACCTCCTGATGACCCTTAATCACAGGGCTCATAGGGCTGCTGTGATCCTGTCTCAGAGGAAAAAGAGGTTTTCTGGAGGGTTTTTTGCTGAACATACTTGGTGTCATGGCTGTTTTGGAGGAAAGGGTGCAGAAGAGTCCATATGTGGTTGCATGCTTTGTGAGTCTGAGAGAAGGAATAAGTAAAAGGAACAGCAGAAACCAGTCATGAGAAGAAGATTCCAGGACACCAGCAGGACAGTTCTGAGGAGTGGAGGAAGGAAATGCTAGATACCAAGATGTGGGTGTTAAAATGCTGCAGCAAGTGAATTTTCCTTCCTGTGGGAAAGTGAAGATTCTCACTAAGCAGTGACCTTGCTGGCATTTGTTTGTAAAGCAGTAGAAAGATGTTTTGACTATGGGTGTTGTAGCACCCCAGCCAATCACCCCAGGGGGTGGCTGATTTCTTGTCCAATTACCTTGAAGTTAAAAGGGTCTAAAAAGAGCTGTAAATTAATAAATAAAGGATCTTGGAATCTTGGTGAAGGAAATCGTTTCTGCTTCGCTCTTTCTCCTCCTCTGGCTACTGTCAGATAAATGACACCAAGACAACTGCTTTTTGATGCAAGCAAGATGTTCCTCATTGTGGGAGACACTGATGAACGTGTACAAGTGTTTCAACGTGTGACACACAACTCTGGAAACATATTCACCTTCATACATTCCTTTGGCCCTTTTCAACTATTTTGAAGGCTAGGAATTGTCTCCCACCACCCCTCTGTGACAGCAGATCTGTGGCTCAGCTAAAAGCCTGGATAGAGGCTAGCAATAAAATCCTATCTCATCTTTACTCTTCAACAGTCTTGTCTCACAAAGGGAAGCAGCTTCCAGCTCAGTTGTCTTGCATACAGGACATGATGTGGGTAAAGTGCTCCAGCCTAAGTGCACCTTCTCCTTACCATGCCATATAGAACTGCTGATCCCAGTACAACTGCTCCAGGCAGAGTCCAAGCAGGACCAAAAGGAAAGAGCTCTTGGTCGACCATTCATAGTGGGGTTCTCGTCTTATGTATTTGACACCTCCTCTGGAGTCAAAACAGATACATAGTCCTTGAAGTTGAGCAGCAAGACCCACCTCTTGTTGGGATATGGGCAGAGAGGACATGCTGGGGGTGCTGGGGTGGTGGCATGCAGCAGGCTGGGCAGTCTGACGTGTCTGTGGCCTGCACAGGAGCAAGAGGTTGTCCCCTCTGTTCAGATTTTATTCTGGGAGGGGAGCCAGTGGGTGTGTATCCTGCTCGTACATTGTGGATGCATTTTTGGCATATGCCAAGGTCCCTGCATAGCTCTGCTCTCCTTTCTTCTTTTCTTGTTGGTTGTTGTTGTTGTTGTTGTTGTTGTTCTTCTTCTTCTTCTTTCTTCTTTCTTCTTCTTCTTATTTTGTTTTGAGGGGTGGTATTTCAGGCTTTTTTTCTTTCCCTTCCCTTCCCTTCCCTTTTTCCTTTTTTCCTTTCCATGGAAGTATAGAAAGAAACTATGTCTTTCAAAAGAAGCTGAAATTTGAAGTGGGGAAAGGATGGAAAGGATAAAGTCCAAAGAAAAATCAGGGAAATAACAAAAACTTGATTGAGAAACTATGTCCAACCAAGGGATTTTATACCTGAGTTGCACCTGAGTGTCATCCCTGAATTACCTGTGTGACAGCAGGGGTTTGTCTCAGGGCAGGGGGGAGCTGGTTTCCCCAGTGGGGAGGGTGCAGCAATGTAGCTGGAGATGTTTCCCCAGCAGCTGCAGTTGCTGCAGGGGCAGAGCCACCTCTCCTGGCACTGGGTGTCCCCAGGGCCCAACCTGTCGCCTCCAGCAGCACCTTGGGGAGACAGAGAAGTTTTCCTAGGAGTGGAAGTGTCAGAACCTCCACCCAGGAAGGGGCAAAGAGAGAGAGAAGAAAGGCTTGTCCATGAGAAGATAGAAATGGGTCACTTTTCCTTATGTTTCTCCTCTGGCAGGAGTATACAGTGAAAAATACCAGGTTAACACTAAGTGCTCACCTTTTCTTTAATTTCAAAAGAAAAAGCAGATTACTGGGCTTTCTTGCAAACCAAAGTGAGTTCTTTTACACTGCACAGTTTTGACAAGTCAGGGAGAAGCAGCTTTTACCTAATGAACACCCTCTGCCCCCCTCACCCTGTGTGCCACACATGCTTTCTGAACCTCAGACAACTCACAGATAGCTGTACAAAGATGAAGGCAAAATATTCATTACCTACATGGCTAGAGGGCACCTGATGTAAAGTGCATTCCCTGGGTTTTGGCTTGGGGTTTATAAAGGAGCACAGAACACTTTCATCTCCCCTTTCAGCCTATCTGTGGCTTCAGCTGACAGGACAAAATGTGGCACAACAGAGGCAGACAATAAACTATTGTACAGTGGAACAGGAAGCAACAGGTAATGTTTAGAGGAATTAAAATATTTTGGATCTGATACTGATAATCAGTTTAGGCAAGGGGTATCCAGTGCAAATTTATCCAACATTTTTAAAAGACTAGGAGCACTCAAGAAGCAGATAAGTTAAAGTGCAGTATAAATGAACCATTCATGAACTCTGAGACTTCCTTGCCTGCATACAAAGCACATGAGAGACGACCTTGTTGCCTGTCATCCCGAGCTTCCTTTAATTAACAGTTGTGAGCCATTCTTGTGCAGTAAGCCTGATCCTGGGAAGAGAGCTTTATGCCTTTTGCAAAGGAACAGAGAATATATTAACACCAAATTCCTGGGAATACGGAACAGTACTGGATATTATTCCATTTTCAAATGATCTGAAATTCATCCCAGTGATAACATGAAACCTTCACGGGATATTCATCTGTTAAAAACTGGGACATCAGGCTCATGTACAGCTATTTAAAACAGCTGCTAGAGTAACACTTACTGAATTAATCTAAGCTTTGTGACATCCTAGATATCTGTGGACTGGTTCCAATCCAAGGCCATGCCACTTTTTGAGAGTGGCCACTCCAAACAAATCCAACCCAGAGTTCCCATCACCTGTTCTAGGCTAAAAACGCTGGAGTCAGGGTGGTGTGGGTCAGTGCAGCTCTCTGCTCTGATGGTCTCTGTTTATTTAGGAAATGCCTGGGGCTGCAGCCCTCTCTGCAGGACTGCTTGGCAGGACTCCTCCTCTGCAAGACTGTGCTGGGCACTGTCACCAACCAGGCAGACGGAGGGGATGCAGTGTTGATGATTCCTTTCCAAGAGGGCAGGGGAGAAGAAAGAAAGCAGGCTCCCCTCGTTATCTGGCAGAAGCAATAAAGTGCTTTCTACAGCTGTCAGGACAACCTAGGGAGATCTACCAGACAGCATCAGCTCAACCCTGTTTTCTGTCCCAAAGTCAAACAGTTGACACGTCAATACCTTGCTGCCAATGCCTGTGTCAGCTCCGAGGGGGGGAGGGGGGGCAATCCTGCAAGGTGCAGAGCACCCCTGAGCAGAAACATAGAAATCTTTTCTGTCCTGACAGCAAAATGCATTAGAAAGTTTGGTTTGCAGTCAAGGGGGCACAAAATGAGCTGCCATTTTCCACTGTCCTTGTTTTCACTGTCACTCTGCAGTGTCTGCATTTCATCTACAGAGGCTGCTTCTAGAACCATTGAATCATTAAGTTTGGAAACAACCTTAAAGGTCATCAAGTCCAACAGTCTACTAAACATTAGCACTACCACTAAACCCTACCTGAGGTTCTATCTCATCACTCAAGGCAAAGCATTAACCTGGAACTAAATAAGCAGACGTTAGCTGAGTGCAGAGAAACTGCAGCATTTATTCCTCACACAGCTCCAAACAGCTACAAAAATAAGAGGAATATTAATTTGTGTGCATTGTCTTCAGCTGGCCTGGCTCAAAGATGTTATCAGAACAGGTATGTGGAGGAAGTTTGTCAGAACTGAGTTTGTGCTGTTGAGGGACGTGAGAAACAAAGGGGAATTCTCAACAAATGCAGCCTTGAAAATGAGTACAGAGAAAAAAAAAAGTTTATTTTCTGATGATCTGTTGGGCCATGGCTGGGGACAGCTAAGTGTAAAACAAAGAGTTTTAATTCTACTTCAGGTGAAAAGCTTGAAAAACTTTTACATGGAGCTGCTACCACCATCTTAATTTTATAACACATGCAGCCACAGAGCTATTAATTTCCATGCACAGAAACTTTTGAAGGCACACCACCAGCTGCTTAAATATGTCTAGAATTATTCACGCATTAACACCTACTGAATTAGCAGCATTAGCACCTACTGAATCATTTTGTGTGCATTCAAATCAAGGAAGGCTGGGATTCGGTGGCACTGGCCCAGTAGGCTGGTGTTGCTGGGGTTACAGATGCCCTGCTGCTCGACCTGCAGCCACAAAGCAGGTGAAAGATGTTGCAAATGCCTCTTGAAAAAAGCCTGCCCTCTAATCAGCAGCAGTGGTGTAACCTCCAGACCACAGCACTTGGCACTGGGATTTATTCCCTCTGATTCCTTGTTTTTGTTTCAGCTGAGGAAGATTCTTGTTGCCTTTCCTTTTTAATTTCTCCCGCCCTCTTCTTAGTTGGCCCCATTAGGAAATTCACATTTCTTCATCTGTGTCAGAGCTTATTTTATGTGGAAATATTTCAAAACTCACACAGCCTCTTGCTCAACCCCGTGCAATTGAAAGAAGTTCAAAGTTGGGCAGGGCATCAAGTCAGCAGACATTAATAACATTACCTTGCAACCATTCAAAACCTGTCATTTGTTAAGTCTGTCCCTCTCCCATTCCAGCAGGCATAAATCATGGCTATAAATGAGCTCCTTCCCACAAAGGAGAACTGATTTTAACATCTAAGGCTGTGCTGTCACCATCAGGATTTTATTATTTTTTTTTTCACTGTTTTTATTCTTAAGTTCAAAACCAGAGGGGAGGTGACTCAATGCAAATACAACCCAAGAACATTTTAGGTTCAGGTTTTCATGCAGAAGTTGCTGAAGATAAGCAACTTCTGCATGAAGACCTGAGCCCTGCTCAGCCCTTCTAGCTCAGATCCTACACACACATCCAGCCCTGCAGAAGCATCCCCTCCCATCAGCACTGCAGCAGCCAGGAGGGGACAGGAGCTGCCCAAGACAGGGCAGGGGGTGGCCACACTACCTCTGGAAGGACCTCTCCTGCTCTTGACAACTGCTCTTCTAGCACTGCAATGTCTTGCCAGATCTGAAGAGAAAGTAAATCACCACACCAAACTGTCGTGAGGATGAGGGTTGTGGGTCTCAGAGTTTTCTCCCCATCCTCATCCTTCATGCCCCTCTGGCACAAGCACCAACCTGCTGCTTCTGATGAGAGAGCCTCCCAGGCACTGTGGTGAAAGTCACTAATTGAAACATGAGAAATTCCACTTAAGACATTAGAGAAAAACTCTTTTTGGTGAGGGTGGTCAAACTCTGGCATGGGCTGCCCAGAGGTGGTGTGGAGTGTCCATCCTTGGAGATACTCAAAGGCTACCTGGGCATGGGCAACCTGCTGCAGCTTACCTTGCTTGGACCCGATGATCTCCAGAGGTGCCTGCCAGCCTCAATCATTCTGTCATACTGTGACTCTGTGCCTCACAGCTACATTCCTGCTGTGTGCCTCCCACCTCTAATGCAGTGTTTCATCTCCAGTACAAACCATCATGCTGTGGCCATTAAAAGTCTCTTACTGTACTGTGAGGAACAGCCCTGAGAGTGCATTCCCTGAAGACAGCAGGGCCCACTATCCTGCAGGTCAGGGAAGAGAAGAGGTTTTCCTTTCTTTCTATGTGTTTGTGTGTACTTGCTCACCTCTGTGCCTACAGCTACACCCTGGAGACCAGGCACTGGAATGACCTGGTGCCCAGGGCTGTGCACAGCTGCAGCCCTGCTGCCTCAACCATGTCCTCTGAGCACTACCTACAGTTTCAGGCCATCAGGGCAAGTGCTGCCCTAACCACAGGCTTCCCACTGTGAGAAACCATGGTGATTGGGAAATCTCAGCTTTCTGGAATTGCAAAGCAGACCTCGAGTCCTTTGTACACTGGTAGGTCTGAATAACTTTGGCTGGCCACTTGAAAGCCATGTCAAACTGCTCCTCTCAACCAGGAATTTGGGGATTTGAATTTGGGAATCTAATCTTCCAAAACACCGAAGGATTATTTTTGCTTCAGCAAGCATTGTGGAGTGTCCGTCCTTACAGATATTCTTTAGTATAAGACTGGAGCTGGGCAGGCTGACTCCTCAGGGCTCTAGTTTGTGAGGAAGTTAAGAAAATGCTAAAAGCCATTCTATTTATCACAGTAAAAGCCAGAAACTACATGACCACTGTGATCTCCAGCATCTTCCTCAGAGCCACAATGCACTCTCTGCACCTCAGTCTTCTTCTGCTGACAAGTTACCAACCAGTCAGGAGTTTCATTCTGGTACAAGTTGCTCGGGTTCCTTCCTTTAAGTGGAAAATCTGGAACATATATAACATAGTATAACAATCAGGTTACCTGGGACTTCAGCAAAGCCTTTGCAGACTAAAAATGGTATACCTGGGGGGCCTCTAAAAGGGGGGTAATGCTTTGTAGATGCTGCCTTCAACAGCTCCCTAGCTAAGGCCTGCTCCCTTGGCTTTTTGGTAAATTTCCAGGCACTGTTCTCTTTTTTTCCTTTTTTTTCTTTTTTTTTAATATTATTATTTTCCAAAGCCTTCATCTCATATTTTATGCCCTCCTTTTATTCTTTCTCTGACACCTCCAGCTGCTTAAAGTCTTAATTTCAACTGCAAAGTCCACAGCTTTTGTTTCAGACCTTGTCTGTGATTTCTCCAGGTCTTTTCCTAAGTCCAGTCAAGCCATTTTGTTGTTGCCATCATTTGGTTCTGCTCAGTTCAGTGAGAACACCACTTCACAATCCCTTCGCAAGGATTACTTTTCTGCCTGACTCTGGGGATGTGTTTTCCAACACAGGCAGAACTATGAGTTCTCCTGCTTGTTTCTTTTAAGTAGATGGCAAAATCAGGGGTTTCACTATGTGATTCCACTCGGTTACAAAACGATGAGAAAACACATTCTGCAAACACATTTGAACTCAAAATAGCAAGATATGATTCCTTAGCAATTTCTATTCCCCATTCCTACATAGTATTCTACTCCAGCCTCTCTCAGGATGGCATTACAGCTGCTGGGACCAGTATTATTCAATATCTTCATTAATGACTTGGATGAGGGACAGAGGAACTGCCAGCCAGTTTGCTGGTGACACCAAGCTGGGAGCAGTGGTGACACCAGAGCTGAGCTGCCACCCAGAGCCCTGGGCAGGAGTCATGGAATGCAATAGAACAAGGGCAAGGGCAGAGTCTGGCAGCTGGGCAGGAACAACCCCAGGGAGCAGCACAGGTTGGGACTGAGCTGTTGGAGAGCAGAGCAGGGGAAAGGGCCCTGGGGGTGCTGGTGGCAGCAGGGTGCCCATGAGCCAGCAAGGGGCCCTGGTGGCCAGGAAGGCCAATGGCACCCTGGGGTGCAGCAGAAGGGGGTGGTTGGTAGGTCAGAGAGGGTCTTCTGCCCCTCTGCTCTGCCCTGCTGAGGCTGTATCTGCAGTGTGGTGTCCAGTGCTGGGCCCCTCAGCTCCAGCAGGACAGGGAACTGCTGGAGAGAGTCCAGGACAGAGCCCAGAGCTGCTGGAGGGAGAGGAACAGCTCCCTGCTGAGGAGAGGCTGAGGCAGCTGGGATCTGGAGCTGGGAGGAGACTGAGGGGGGACCTCATGGATGGGGATAAAGATGGAAAGGGTGAGTGTCAGGAGATGGAGCCAGGCTCTGCTCAGGGACACCCAAGGACAGGCCAAGGGGCAGTGGGTGCAGCTGGAACACAGGAGGGGCCACAGCTTGCACTGGAGATGAAAGACACCTGCCCCAGCCTGCTGAGGAGAATCAGAATACCTGCAATTCTCAAGGCAGCAGGACCATCTCTGGACTCCTTCAAGGCACCAGCTTGCACTGGAGATGAAAGACACCTTCCCCACGGCACCTGTAAAAGCCCATATCAGGGCTAGCAGCATCCCTTGACCCTCGCTTTACATATGTTGCTTTGAAGTGCTTCAGGGTCATATAGGAACCAGTTTGGAAGTCTCTGCTTCCCAGCAACCTGTTTGCAAGTCTTTCAAATATAAATATACCTCCACAGCCATATGTACGTAGCTCGTACAATATCTGCATTTCTAATTTTCCCTACACCCTGTTCCTCATATCCCAAAAGATAAAATGTGAACCTTTTCTGGTTCTTGGTGTCAAGCTGTTCTGGGAAAACAGAAGCTGACTGCAGACAAGTCAGAACCCAATTCTTCTTTTCTTCTGAGACATCAGCAACAAAGCATTGAGTTTTGCATGGCTACAAGGATACCAGAAAAACAGTATTGGATACATTCAGACCTTAAACACCCCTCTTCAATCCACACAGGCACATGCTTATACACCCAGAGCAGAGAGCAGGAGGAACAATAAAAAACTCTGTAGAAATATTTATTTTAAAATAGAAGCTATAACTCAGCTCCACAGTGATTTCCAGGATAGCTGTCTGTGTTGCTTCTCTGCAGGGCTCTGGGAGAGGTTGCCCATAGAGGCCAAGCAGGCTGATAAAAGCCTGGAGGGCTCTGCAGGGTTGGGAAGGGCTCAGCACAGCACTTCTAGCAGCCAGTCAGCACCACCACCACTCTGTATTGACATTGGCAGGGTCTGCACGGGTCCGTCAGAGAGGAATTGGTGACATCATGCAGCCTTCATCCTGCCATGGTGACCCACATCAAAGGCAACTTCATAACTGCCCGAAGGAATGGGCATTCTGTAACACACAATTAATCATGGTCTGGAGACCTGAAAGGTCAAGCACAACTCCTGGCAGACCCAGAGGGGGAAGATGATGTGGATGAGAACCCTCTACAGTAGATACCCGAGAGACTGTAATTCTGGTGATGAGTTGGTGGCCTCAGAGATTTAGTCCTCGCATACTGTAATGGCTGCTTTTTGTGGGGGTCTCAGCCACTGATACACACATCACAATTATCCCAAGTATTCATAGAATCATAGAATCATAGATATTAGGGGTTGGAAGGGACCTAGAAGATCATCTAGTCCAACCCCCCTGCCTGACCAGGATCACCTAGACCAAGTCGCCCAGGAACAGATCCAGGCGGGTCTTCAGTGTCTCCAGAGATGGAGACTCCACAACTCCCCTGGGCAGCCTGTTCCAGAGCTCTTGCACCCTCACTGAGAAAAAGTGTGTTAGCACAACTCAGGAAATAAATCTTATTGTAAGTGTTCTCGGTCAGAAATCACCAGGACAGTTAAATCAGTTGAAAATCCAAGTTGTCTGATGCAGCTGAGCACAGCCTGGTACCACAATGATGCTCTAGGCTGCCTTCCCAGTCCTGTGAAAGCAGGTCTTTTTGGGCAAAAGCATGGTCCTTTAGCCATGCTTTCCAGCAGCAGCAAGCTCCTCGTGCTCTCCTTGCTTCTCCATCAGCAAGGCCATGATGGAGGATCATTGCTTGTCTGGTCCCACCACGCTGAAGAAGAGACTTTGGAGGCTGTGTGCTGCAACCAGTGCATGTCTACACTGTTATCAGTATCTCATAGCAAACCCACTTGGCAAGGTCAGGAGATTTGGCTCAGTAGCTCTAAAAGAGGTAAGGAAAGCAAAGACTTCAGCCAGATACAGCCACTAGAGCTCAAAACTTTGTCATGCTTCTGTTAATAAGGAACATGTGTCTGAAATGTTCCCTAGGACTGATCAAGTCAAAGGTTGCCCTGCCCTTGCTCTAGAACTGTATCATGTCTAATTGGATCTCACAGGTAACTTGAAGCTATACACGGGCTTTTAAATACTGATCACTGAGGATCACTTTGAAATACAGCAATTTTAATTCAAATGTTTACACACACACTCATATGTGCATACACAAGTCATGTGTTCTTTATGGTTGGATAGCAAAAACATATCAATTAAAATGTTATGAGACTCCCGTGTATTTCTAGATCTGTAAATATTGAATTTTAAAAATTGCAACGTGTCCAACATAAACAAGGGAATATAGTGTCCTTAAAGCTGAATTACTCACTGCCAGCTAGGCCTCTTCAAAAATCCAGGACTCTTATTCTGTGCAAAAACATGAAGGTTATCGTGTTTCATTTCTCTGTAGAATGAAATCCAAATACAACCTTCTCCACGGAAGTTTTATTAAAAAAACAGACTCGCAAGACATCTGGTGGCCACACAGGGTGACCTAGACTCTAATTTGACTGAGGGACTTGAACTTTAGTCTCTGATATCCCAGACTCACTCCAAGGAAAGGTGAAATTTCTTCTGGGTGTGAGAAACTTACCCAGCAGCTTCATTTAGGTGCTGCTATGTTTTAGCAGAATGCACCACAACGATGCATTGTGATGAACCTGTGGTTCTGTGAAGTGTTTCATGTTAAAAACCTTGTTCAGATGGACAGAAAATGCTTTTTTTTGGTTAGTTCTTTGGATGAACTCACTGGAGTCACACCTTTTCTGTCCATGGTTGCCACGTCCACTTCCACTTCAGTACATCTCTGGGAGGAAAGATGATAGACACAGTAGAGACACAATGGGAGTTTCTGGATGCCTGAAATCAATTGAACATATGTGGGAAACCCTTTGGATCCAAGTGGATCTGCCTGCTGGTGTGGCTACCCATCTCAAGTCCAACCTCTGCCAGGCCATGGAGATGGTTCACTGGCCACATAAGGCCACAGAGATGGTTCACTGGCCACAGATGGCCACAGAGATGGTTGACTGGCCACAAATGGCCACAGATATGGTTCACTGGCCACAAATAGCCACAGAGATGGTTGACTGGCCACACATTGCCACTGTGAGCCAATTAGTCCCACCAGCTGAAGGCACTCTGGATTCTCCACAGCTCACAGAATATTAATTTGTGGGTACTTCAATATATTTAACATAGTAAGGAACATGACATTTGTGGGTCAAATTGACATTTGGAGGACAGAGGTGAGTGGAGGCCTTTGCTTTTTGGGAGTTTTTTTATATTTTTTTTATTAGTATATTGCAGCTGCTGGCAGGTCTCGGTTCACAGTTGACAAAGGAGCAGAGGAAAACAGAGGCTGTTGCTTACAGAGGGGAGGAGGCCTGTGTCTGCATCTGCAAGGACTGTGAATCCAGAGCTTGTTCACCACAGCTGCAAGCTTCATCATGGGCAACTCCAGCAGGAAGAGTGCTCCTACTTGCCAAAAAGATCATCTCAGAGTGTTTAGCTGTCCCTAAACTGTACTGAGTGAAGCAGAAGAGTCATGATTTCTTTGATCAAGAGTTCAAAGGAAGACTCAAAACGCTGAGGTTGTTTGCAGACTCATTTTCATCTGAACCTAAAGAAGGTAAGGGCAGAGCTTGTTCAGAACTGATAGTTACCATGTGGTGATCCACTCTCCCAGCAAGCCTGCAGACAGAAAAGTGAGGAGTTTCTCTAAAAACCTACCAAGTCACAGCTCCCCTAAGTCAAGTGAGAGAGCATAAACCTCTTCACAAGTCCTTCTATGTGTGAAGAGGTTTGGGGTTTTTTTCTACTCTGAATTTGACCAAATCACAACATTGCAACAGCTCAGCAGACTCGCTCCAATTCCTCTGGCCATTTCAAAGGCAAAACTGTTGGTTTGAGAGGAGCTAGGGACAGATTTTCCATTGACATCACTTTTCCGGCTGTGACAGGAAACCATGATGTCTTTATTGTTCAGGTGTTTAATGCAGTCAGAGCAGTCAATAATAAAAAATAATGGCTCTGTGTACGTATCACGGACCAAAATCCAGTGATATGCAGTTCTGTGCAGTCCTCAGGCTCCCTCCATGCTCTGCTGTCAGAGTCATGCACCTCTGCTATGTAACTCTAAAATATGTCTCTTTTTTAAATGAAATATAATTGCCTGTGGCTTTTCCTGTTGATGGTGAGAAGATTTCTCCTGATCACCTCAGGGCTCACCTCTCTAAAGACCTCTACAGAAAATGAACACTGCAAAAGAAGAATTCAGGATTATGCTGCCTCCCAGGGCTCCAAATCACACCTACCTGCTGCCTTCACTAAAATACCTTCTCATGTCTTTTCCTATCACTGGGAGTGGGAAAACTCCCAACCTTTCGTCTCCTCTGTGTGATTCAGCCAGATCTTTTAGAAAGGCAGGTTTGCAAAAGGTTCTTCTGAGGGCACATCTGAACTTCTGATTAGACCTAGACCCAGTCCCAAGGTCTGCAGACAGTGCTGTCCTCTGCTCCCTTCTGGAGATACACTGAAGAGGATGTACATTGACTTTTTGACATGGTAAGTAGGATTTAATTGCCTCAGCATCGGTGTTCAGGGCTATATGAGATGCCCCAGCCAGTCTCACCTGGCCCCAAGCAGCTGGAGAGCACAGTCTCCCATAACCCCTCTCCCTATCAACCACTAGCAGATGTCTTGGTGTGTAAGGACCTCTCAAATGACACTAGACACCTATGGTGGGGAAAATGCACTGAGCTGGTTGGTGCCTTCACTAGGAAACTCCCACGGGGGTGTTAGATCACACATCTAATGCATAAATAGAGGCTCACGGTTTAAGGCTGGGCTACTCATTTTCTCAAATGGTTTGGAAGTCATTTTGCTGTCTGACTGTTGTGGTTTAACCTGGCAGGCAGCTGAACACCACACAGCTGTTCCCTCGCTCCCCCCGCACGGGGCTGCGGGAGAGCGTCGGGGAAAAAAGGTAACACTTGTGGGTTGAGATAAAGACAGTTTAATAGGACAGAAAAGGAAGGGAAAAGAATAACAATGATAAAAGAATATACAAAACAAGTGATGCACAATGTAATTGCTCACCAGTGCTGACTGATGCCAGTCCCCAAGCAGCAGGCTGCCACCCCCTGGCTAACCAATTCCCCCCCTAGTTTACATCCTATGGTGTGGAATATACTTCTGTCTGCTTGGGGTCAGCTGTGTTTCCTGGCTGGGTGCCCTCCCAGCTTCTTGTGCCCCACCAGTCTCCTTGCTGGCAGGGCAGCTTGAGAAGATGAAAAGTCCTTGATTTAGAGAAAGCACTGCTCAGCAACAATTAAAACATCAACACGATTGCCAGACCCAAAATGCAGCACTACACCAGCTACTAGGAGGAAAATTAACTCTCTCCCATGGAGGCTGACATAATTTGTAAGTACAGAAAGTACTGAGTTTGTCACCTCATGCATGTGAATGTGTTTCTCTGTGTCTGTCAGTCTGTGCATACCACTCCCAGCAGACAGATGACACCCAACAAGCACCAAAATCAAGTGGAGGTAGTGCAGGTTTAGCTTGGCTCTAGATTCAGAAGATCAGGAGGTGTTGTGATCTGAGGTTTTGTAGCAGGCAGAGCCCTGCAAACCTCAGCATCACCTGCTGCCTCCCACTGTGGAGGGGCAGAAGCAAGCAGGGGCACAGCCAGGAGCCAGGGGAAGGTTCCTCCCCAGTCCCTGCAGGGGAGTTTGTCTCTATGCTCATTCAAGAGGTCTGCTTACCTCAGTTGTAGCTCCCAGTATAATTCATTGACATAAAAGTATCCAGCCATTTTTCAAGTCCTGCCCCATTGTTTGAATCCTATAGTACCAAATTCCACAGGTTGACTACATACTGTGTGAAGTAATATTTCTATCCATTTACTAGCCATTAATTCCTGGCCTTTGGGAAATCTGAAATATGTATGATCATGTGAAGGATCTTGAGTCATTCATAGTTATGTGTTGTGTGAAACACATTTGTTCGTTTAACTCCCAAGCTCACTTGGCCCTGACTTGAGCACCAGGCAAGACAAATCAGGCCAGAAAGCAAAAGAAATAGCAAGGAGTGAGCTGCCAGCTGTTAGATGAGCAAATGGGGAGCTACAGAGATTCCCAGAGCCAAATTCTTATCTTATTTATGCTAGCATAAATCTAAAGTAACTGCACTGAATTATTCTGGATTTGCCCTTCTGTAAAAGAGATCATAATCTGACACTTGCTTTGGAAACTTCCTTCCTCCAGTTTCCATTCTTCCTAGAAACAGAATGAGACACCATTGTGCCACAGCTTTTTCAAATATTTCTTTACAGAAAAGGATCAAATAACCAGCAGTTCTGGGGGGAAAAAAAATAAAAAAATCCCTAGCAAAACTTTCAATAATCAAAAGAAATCTTCCAGTCCTACAAATCCAGAGGTTGCAGTGCCAAGAGAACTCATCAGAATTGATGTTTTAAGTGTCATTTGTCTCTCTGGACCCTACAACTATCTGCTGTAAAGTCCAGCTGTGGGTCTTAGTTGATCCTGACTGTAGAACCCAGTGTGATCAGTGGGAGATGCAAAGAGAAAGCAGGAACAGAGATGTTGCAGATGAAAGGGAAAGAGCTGCTGGCAGGTTAAAATGTGCACAGTAACTTCAAGTGCTCACATGTTCTTTGTTTTTGCTTTGTTTTTCCTTCTCTCATTGTCCCTCACAATCCTATCACAAGGCTGCTGGGAGAAGGAAGCAAAACACAAATGTTGCAAGAGAAATATGGAGCAGGTTGTAATGCTGAGTTATGTAATAAAATGTTGTTTCAAACCAGACTGTCCTGAAAAGAATATTACTGCTTCCCTCATTTCTAGTAAAGACCCCAGCTTCATTTTTTCTAGCACATACTCTTTTACTGCCAGGGCATTTAATACAAGACACACCTGATTTGAAAAAGTAGTTCTGAAAAGTTTCTGAGACTATTACCTTACAAAACATTCTGGGACGTTTAATTGAAATGGCATCACCCTGTTTTAAAACATTGTAGTGTTAAATAAACTTGACCTGTAGCACCAAAGCACTCATTTTTTCTCCAGCTACGTCATGCCCTTGAAATGCATGTGCACGTCTAGAACACCCTGACTTCTCCAGCTGAAAGGCAAATGCAAGCCCCTGCTAAAAATTGACACTCCCCCCATCACAGAGACTAATGGAGCAAGAGGCTCTAAGAAAGAAGTGGCTTGATCTTAATTAGCGATGGAAAATGAGCCTAAACGAGGCAGGGATTTTAAGGGCACAGTCATCCTGTGAGCCACGGTGATCCAGCTCAGCCTGCAGCCTCCCTCCTGGCTGGCAGTCAGCTCTGCCCATGCACTGGGCACAGGGAGGGCAGCACCGGGGCAGGGGATGCATGCCAGGGGAGAAGGCTGCCCACGAGACACAGAGTGCTGGCAACTAACAGCCAACATCTGCGTGGCCTGCAGCCCACCCTGTCCCTATGGGACTGTGGAGGTCTCCAGCTGCCTGCCAGGAGCAATGTTAGTGTCCTGGCAAAGCTCTGTAGGGCAGAGTCCCTCGTGCCTTCCCCCTCTCCAGACCCTGCCAGCCACCCCTTCTATGGTGTGCTTTTTTTGGGGGGGGTCAGAATTGAAGAAGAGGAAGGTGCAGCCCAGAACAGTTACTCAAATTGCATAACTGTGCTGTGAGGAACAATAAAACTATTAGCTGCTGGCACCAACCCAAGAATCCATTAATGACAGACTGGTATCTCTCCAGGAATGTAAAATGTTTTACTAAATAAACATGAAGAGCAGGAAGCATTCAACTTCTGTCACTAGATAAAACTCCAGTGTGATTCTATCCCACGGAGGGATAGCCAGGAGGTGAGCAAAAAACTTTGTTCACTGATAAAAAAAAAGTACTAAAAGTACTTAGTACCAGGAGGAGCTGGTGAGATGTTTTACAGTGCTTTGCAAAGCGTGAGGAATGAGGCTTGATGCTTTTGTGGGATCAGCACCCTGGCTATATGGAAGGGAGAGGAAGGCAGTTGTTTGTGCAAGCAGAAGACCCCATGAAGCAGAAAAATCAGACCACCAGATTTTGAACCTTTTTCTGCTCTAGGAGCAGTAGGGAGAATGAAAGGAAATGAACTCTGCTAAAAAACCTGTTACACAGTGTCACAGCACCACAGAATGTCAGGGATTGGGAGGGACTTCAGGAGGTATCATAAAATCATAAAATGGCCTGGGTTGGAAGGAACCTTAGAGATCATCTAATCCAACCTCCCTGTCACGGGCAGGGACACCTCTCAACTAAACCAGGCTACACAAGGGTTTTGTCCAACCTGGCCTTGAACACCTCCAGGGAGGCGACCTCAGGAGATCATCTGCTCCAAGCCCTGCCTGAGCAGCATTGCCCAGATCAGGTCCCACAGGAACAGATCCAGGGGGGTTTCAACATCTCCAGAGCAGGAGACTCCACACCCTCCCTGGGCAGCCTGGGCCAGGCTCTGCCATCCTCACAGGGAAGAAGCTTCTTCTCCTGTTGCTGTGGCCCCTCCTGTGTTCCAGCTGCACCCACTGCCCCTTGGCCTGGCCCTGGGTGTCCCTGAGCAGAGCCTGGCTCCATCTCCTGACACTCACCCTTTCCATCTTTATCCCCATCCATGAGGTCCCCCCTCAGTCTCCTCCCAGCTCCAGATCCCAGCTGCCTCAGCCTCTCCTCAGCAGGGAGCTGTTCCCCTCCCTCCAGCAGCTCTGGGCTCTGCCCTGGACTCTCTCCAGCGGTTCCCTGTCCTGCTGGAGCTGAGGGGCCCAGCACTGGACACCACACTGCAGATGCAGCCTCAGCAGGGCAGAGCAGAGGGGCAGGAGACCCTCTCTGACCTATCAACCACCCCCTTCTGCTGCACCCCAGGGTGCCATTGGCCTTCCTGGCCACCAGGGCCCCTTGCTGGCTCATGGGCACCCTGCTGCCACCAGCACCCCCGGGGCCCTTTCCCCTACACAACTCTTCAACTGGTCAGTCCCCAGACTATACTGCTCCCTGGGGTTTTTCCTGCCCATCTGCCAGACTCTGCCCTTGCCCTGTTATGCTGTTTCTTTCTTTTTTCCATCACTGCAGTGTGCTTGCAATGCTAAACATGGGATCATGATGACATCATGATTCCCTTCCCCCAGAACACAGAATGTCCAATATCAGACAGCCCATACCATGTCCTCCTTGTGCTAACGTCCGAGATCTCCATGTGGAAGCAGAAATTACTGTTCTTTAAGCCAGCTGTCCACTCTGGACCCCAGAGGTCTATGCCAGCAGATCACTGTGGCATCACTGGACTCTTAATTGAGGCTTTCCTGTGAAAGAGACCTGAAAATTGGAAGTACAGACATGTAAGTTCCCACAATTCACAAGGAGGCACTCACTCCCACATAGCTGAATCCATCCCTTTGAATACAGGAGCACAGGTAAATGGCCAGTGTTATGCCACTGGAAGGATTATGGTGGATAGCAGGTGAAACACAGGATAGATATTAAGGCTAAGGGAAAACTGAAAGGGTGGGCATCTAAAAAGAAGAACACATGGCAAGAACTGCTGAAGACTACCAGTGGCAAGATACTTGCAAGAAAACCTGTGTCTCTTCTCAACTCCTGCAGAGTCAAAGTCACTGCAGGGAATTCAAACTGCTGGATATGCTGCCAGCTACAGCACTGCAGAGACATAAGCAAACCCAATGTGTATCATGACAGCCAGTGTAAGTTAGTAGCACCCTTCTTGGAAAGAGGATGAAATTTCCCACAGAAATTGAAGTCTCTGGTGGCAATACCAGATGCATTTTCAGTTCTGGGAGACCCAGTTCCAGGAATCCTACCAGTTGCTTCGTTCTGTGTGCAGCTGTCTCCAGACAGCCCATGGAGCAGAGTTTCTCTTGTCCTGCATCCCAAGAGACAAGCTGGCTGGCTGCCTGCAGGTTGCCCAAGTGCATGCAGCCTCTTCCATCCCATCTGCCCTAGAGCAGAGACCCATTTGGTGAGTTCAGAGCCCCAAACCCTTGGAGTCCCAGCCCAGATAGGGTCTTGGTTTTCCCATGTGTTAGGCTGCACAGAAATTAGTCTGAGGTTGAAGCAGGTGGATGTGGTCTCACCAGCAGGCTGTGTGTGGAAGCCACCAGCACAGCGTTATGCTTTTTTATCAGAGAATCACAGAATTATAATGGT
>VYZU01068939.1:3223-19275 GCA_013401355.1 Ceyx cyanopectus | reverse complement strand
TAGTTTTTTTTAATATATAGTTCAGACTAAAAAAAAAAAATATTTTTTTTGGTGAACTTTCAATGATATATTGCATTGCTTGCTCTAATGGCATATATTGATGTAGTCAATGTAGTCAAATAGGTACTCTACAGTTCAGCTATATATAGTAAATATAGTAAATATTAACTCCTGAGAAGCTTGTACTTCTTTCAAATATTATTTAAATGACTCTGATTATTATTTTTTTAATATTTTTTTTAATATTTTGCCACATTGTATGATAGTGGCAACAGCAAGAAATGTCTCCTTCAATACGGACATGGAAGTCTTGTGTTTGTCAGAACCAGAATTATTTTGCCATGTCAGTGTTTTATCCTTTTTCTAGAATTTTTTCACGATATTTTACTTATGAAGACTGTGCTGTATGTCATCCATGCTGTGGATGTGTCTTATACACTGGTCAGAAAAAAAATTGTCTGGAAATCTCTAGATTCATTAGGTGAATTGGAGTGCCATTGTATCCAATTAGTATTTCTCTCCCTTACAGGTAGTTAATCAGAAAATACTTGCCTTTTGAAAAATTATATATGTAATTGTATAAGATTTTGGATAATTAGATTTGTATTTTAGTTATTCAGTGCATTTAATTATGCTTTGTTATGAACTGTTTACAGCAGTTGTCACTGGAGGGGGAGAGAAGAAAGGGAGGGCAAATGGAGCTGAGTGTGGAGTAAAACCAAGGGAAATCTCATATTAAAGATTCACCAATGAATCTTTGCAGACTTCATGCAAATCCAGTGGGTATTTTGTGAGTGTTAATGAGTGTCACATCCTGATTACTGCAGATTTCCCCTTACGTTTCCAACCTTACCAAATCCAATTGAAACTGCTAAAATTAACACCAGAAGTCCACAACAGTTTGTCAGAAAAATGTGTGAATTTTAAAAAAATATTGAACCCTAATTATTCTTGGAAACATTATACATAGATGTTGATATAAAATATCCTGTACGCAGTCCCTAATGTATGACAAACTTAACAGTGGTCCCTGTAAATCCTTCTGAATTACCATCTATTTCTGGGGTATCTTTTTGCATCTCGCTACAGAGTAAGGCTCATAATTTACCTTTCCTGGCACAGGGCTGCTATTAGGAATCTACTTGTTTATCAACAGGTACTAGAAGCAGCCCATTTTGCCACAGATCATACTGGTCATTTTATTTTGAGGGAGGTATGGCCTGTAATATATGAAGTGACTCCAGACACATGGATTTAATTTCAAATATTTCAAAGAAAGTTGAGAAGAAAGTAAATAAAAATAATCAATTAGTATGTTTCAGTTTACTTAACAGTTATATTCAGGATTTTGAGCACTTAAGCCAGCTCACTTGCCTGTCTCCCTGTTATCTTTGCTTTTTGTTTTGTGGGCAGTCTATTTTCTGAACCCATCTCCCACCTTTTGCTGGCTTTGGATTTTTGAGACAATTTCATGTTCCCTTTGTTCTCTTTTTACTTAGTCTGACAAAGCCATTCTGTCTTTATAACTAATTCAAGAAAGCAGTTGCAACTCGCGAAGATTTCTTCAATGTGTAAACATTTGAGGGAAGGAAGATTTTCATAACACAGCTTTGGCATGACACTGCTACGAAGGCATCTGGATATGATAGCAGGCAGTTGGTGATGTGTCTTTTATATATCCTGTCTTTATCTGCTGACTTACTGTGTGCTGTTAATAGCATTCTGAATGCCTGCATATATGACAAGTCATGACCATAATGAGCCTGTTTATTTCATAATGGCATAATTCATTTGCACATTACAAGAAACTTTGCTGGAAGAAGACAAACTTGAGGCTACAAAAGCTTTGTGATTATTGTAATGCTAATCTGTATTCTGTCCCATATATAAAGTGTCACATCTCGAATACTTAAAAAAATTAATTAGTAAACTCTATTGTGCCACAGCTGAGCAGAAGCAAGTGGTTGCTTGTATCCACAAGCTGTGACATTCTCTGTGCCAACATGGCTTTAAAGGAAAGAAGGCCCACTGGACTGGAGGTGGTCCCATCCTCTTCCTTCTACATGATAGTGTGCAGGGCTATTGCATTTCTCTGGTTGTGTTCTATTAAACGATGACAGTGTGTTTCAAGAATGTCAAGTAACAATCCCTACAGTAATGATCCTGCTCAGGCAGGGGGGTTGGACTAGATGATCTTCTAGGTCCCTTCCAGCCCCTAATTTCTGTGATTCTGTAATTTACATCCTGTATTTATAAAGAGATTTCAATATCTTTGCATGCATTTTAGTAGGAAGTACACACCATGCATCCAACATTAGTGACAGAATTATCATTGGGAAGTTTTGCAATCTGGAGAGCAGCTTTAAATGTTTAAAAGTCTCAGACTCACAGAGGAGGACTGTGTCTTTGTCCATACTCTGGGCCAAAAAATTGCTTGAGATCTGTAAAAGCTTGACTCACACCTATTTTGTGAGGTTGTGCTCACTGTGCTTTATTTAGGATGTAAATGTAGAGTAAAAGGACCAAATTCAGACTCAGACCTCTGACTGTATGTGCCTCAAAGGATGACAGGCAAAGGTCTCAGTGGCCCCCACTGACTTACAGTTGTGGTCATGGGACTGGGAAATGTTTTCTGTTAACTGTATTTGATGTTACGAGTAGCATAAGCACAGTGAGGTCCTGTTCTGTGGAATAGGCAATAGTTTATAGCTATGAAGGTGTACCTTGCACGTAATGGTCTCCAGTGGCAAGTAATTGCGCTTCCAGATATTCTCTGGTGTGTTTCAACAATTCCTCTCACACTGGTATGGTGACCATTCACCTATCTGTGTTTCCTGGTCATGTGGCATAAAAATGCATAATTGGAAGACATTTTCAATTCATAATACAGAAAAAAAACGTTTGTTTTCTAAATGCTACAAAGAATTGTAATTTATTTGTGAATAATATCTAAAAGCAGATCCAGATCACTCTTGAAGGGAATATAGAGTGAGGTGTTAAAAGTCGACGTTGCAGCCTTAACTAGTAATCCTTGTTCGAGCTGAAACGGTATTTGGCTCAGTCATGTAATTTTTTATTAATAGTTTAGCATTTCAACAGGGTTGTGAATACATATAAAGAATTATTTAGCTTCCAAACTTTTCAGAGACACGCTTCTTCTTCATGTTGGTAGATGCCTTATTAGCATATAATTCACATTAAAAGTTGTAACAATCTAGAAGGGTATATTTGATAGCCTTAAATTAAATGCTTCTGATAGCTTTGTGTGTGTGTGTGTGTGTGCGTGTGCTCTTTTCTTATACTTGAGAAAAATGAGATGCATATTTTTCCTTCATCTGTTGCATCTCAGAAACTTTGATTTATTATAGGTCTTTGGATAAGTAGTTTTTGAATGTGATCTGCTAAACAGCAGTGGTGGTGCAAAAAACTCACTTAACCTGTGGAATATGCATTTTGGGCTCTTGTTAGGGAAGTGACTAAAGGGATGACTTGTTATTTTTCAGATAGCATTCATAGCATTTATACAATAAACTTCTTTTGCAGCAGAGTTTGAAGTAACATTTATTAGATCCATACTAGTTTAGTTGCATCAAAATTGCATAGAAATTTTACTGATGGTGCTTGGTTTCTTACCCTTGTTTCCAAATGAAGTTAAGCATTATTTGGTTGTATAAAGATAGCAAAAAAAATTTTGGATTTAATACTTTGCAATGGTTTGCATTTAGGTTTAAGAGTTAAAATGTGGAAGTCCATGCCTTTGGACACTTAGAACATAGAAGTTACCTCCTTTGTGAACTACTATATTTGTATGTATGGCCAAAAAAATGCTAGAACATTCAAGAGAAATTATTGATAACAATTGCAGTATATTTCCTTGAAAAATACAACACCAACTAATAATGCTAAAAGAAGCATTTCAATTCATGTCTACAGAGTCTGTATAGATACTGTTTGTGAGCAGGGGTCTAAAGAACAAGTACTGAATAATTTGTGAAAACACCTCATCCTTTACATCACTACTCCGTTTGAACATCCCATATGTAAGTCTGTTGCTAAAATAACTTTTGTAATTATTCTCCTTATGAAGTTAGCTATATTGTGGATTATTGCAGGATTCATCTCCTAGAGAACATTTTAAATTTTGTTTGTTTAGAGGAAAATCTTGTGTTTTTTCATTTCTTTTCTTTGGATAGTTCAGGTTTAAAACTCCCTATCATTTAGACTCTCTCCAGAAGATGAGGTTTAGCATCTGTGTAACATTATGAATTCTCAGATTTAGGTTTCCTTGAGCTTCAGTTGCCTTGTTAGGATTGTGACACATGATTGATGTTATGTTTCTTAACATGTCGGTCATCTCCCTGAGACTCACACACTGTAGCCATAAACCATTTTGGAATAAAACTGCAGCATGTTTATAATATATAAATTGCATGATATTTTTCCATCTGAATATGCTTCATTAGGCTTACCTTCTGGAATACTGCTGGATCATTAGACGGCATGTAGGAAAAAATCATTTCAGCAGTGATCTGTCAGTCACAGAGAGCCCCCATGTGTTTGACAAATAAGTGCATTAAAGATTAAACCACATTTCACTCTCCTGTGTAAAAAGTATTTTCAGAACTGCACAGGTGCAGGATTACCTTCTGCTCGAGATGCTGCTTTTTGATTTTTCCAGTCTTCAATTTCCTTCAAAGAATGTGTTGCTTTTTTAATAGTAACCATAGCACGGAAACTTATAATTACACACTGACTATTTTGAGCTGGAAGCTTTCTAGGATGGCACACGTACCTTTGGATCCATTCTAAAACACTTGAACAAGCCACACCATTAACTAAAAGGCATCTGCTTTACAAATAGCTACTTTGATCTGTTTCTCTGTGAAAATTCTCTGTGAATTTTCTTTGTAAAGTAGAAGATCCAGAAGAAAAATGCTCCCTTTTTTAAGAAGAAAAGGATATAAGGACTGAGGTAATAAACAGCTAAATTTATTTCAAACTTCTGATGTAATATGAGACATCATGTGATGACACCCTCCTGTACTGTTCAATAAATGCTTTCAAAATATTTCTTTGAAGATCTCAAGTAAAAAAAGAAATTTGGAATTAGAGAAACATCAATAGCCACTGACATCACAGGAACATTTCAGTTAATTAATGCCTGTCCCTTCATGTACAGTGTGAAGCACAAAGGTTAGAGTTCACAAAGAGAGCCTTCACCATAATAGCACCTATGTGTGTAAGAAAGTGATGATAGTTTCTAGTAGCTGACCCATAGCAAGAGCGTGTTCTTCCCTGTTGCATTTTCTCACTCAAGCTTTTGTTTATGCCTCAGATCAGGGGGAATTTAAGTTGTTGTCATGGTGTTGCTCCATAAATATTGTTTTTCTCCAGTGAGTATTCTTCCACACAATGAGGCTGAAGTATCCATGCTGGAATGGCATCCCAGATAAGGTTCTGCTGCAAACCCCTGCACAGTGATTCAAGGACAAGCAGTGGCATTATTTGACCATTAGAGGATTTAATGAACTTTTATCTCTTGCTCTTATGTGAGGTAGAAGAAACAATCAGAAGTCCAGAATTATACATTGTTTAGAGACAGTGGTAAAAATGATTGTATAAATGTGTACAGGTTTTTATTCTCAAGTTAATTCTGTTACTGAAATAGGACTTTGCTACACTTTTTTTTTTTTTGTTGTTGTTTATAGGTAGAAATTTGAACTACTATTTTGATTGATGACCTGATCATTGTCACAACTTTCTGTATGATGCATCCAGTTCGGCGGTAGTGTATTCTTTGCCAGTGCTCACCCCCCTCTCAGTTTATTGCTAATGAGATAATTAATTAGTTTAAACTCTTTTTGATTACTTGAATAAAGAATGGCAACCCCTGAAGAACAGCACTGAGTACCACATGTAGCATCTGCCAGAATTGCCAGTCCTCTGATTGAATGGCCGTATGTGCTGCAAAGGCTCAAAACAACAGGCCAGAAGTACCAGGACCTTTTCTTGACTGCTTTAACTCCAAGTGACTTTGCCCTGGACAGGCTATTTCTGTAAAATTGCTGTGGCAATTGCTGCTGGTGCCATTTTAATGTAATTCTGAGGTTCATACTAAGACTGGGCAGAGATCAAAATCAGATTTAAATAACAAAGCCGTCAGCCAACCCATAGTATTTTGTTGATTGTAAATGATTGGAGATGGTGTTTTGGTGGTCCCTGTTTTTTGCTTCATTCATGTTTAGACATACAGGGTGGTTTAATGGCAATTTCTAGTTATTTCATTGTTTTAATGCTTGGAAATGCATTAAGTCTGGCTTAGCAGTCAGTGCTTGTTCATTTTCAGAGCTCTATAAGGTCATTAATCATCAGGCCCCTCCTGAGGAGTAAGAGATGGGAGATAGGCCCTGTAAGTAGTATTATTCTAATTTTACAAGTGGGAAAACTGAGGAGATTAATAATTCGGCGAGGCCACACAATAAGCCAATGTGAGCTCTGAGATTTGTTTTGGCAATTGGCCCAGTGGTCAGGCCAGCCCTTGCAACATTCTACTTTTTAAATCATTCACATAGGCCTTATCATTATCATAATATCTTAATTGTCCCAATGTCTGTCTAGATTATAGTTTCCCTTTTAGGTGTAAGGTGAGCATGACTACAATAGAAACTTCAAAACAAGGAAAACCTTATGAAATCAAACCCAGAATCTATTATTATTTTCTATCTTTCATTTTTTCATAGAACACAGTTAAACCTTGTTGCTCCAATTCTGCCAAAAACGGGTGCAAATTCTTTCATCTGTATTTGCAAAAAAATAGTCAGTAGAAATTGTTTTTAGACATCAGGTTGTTACTATGCGTTTAGGCTGTAGAGCAATGATAAATATTGAAAAATGTTTTACTGTCTCTTCATCACTTTTCAGTAATGAAAAGTGTGGTATATTAAAACAAACAAACAAAACCAAAACAGAAACCAAAACATTTTAACAAATGGAAGAAGACCTGTAAGTAGTATTCTTAGATTTTTTTCACTTCAGTGTAAGAGGTTGGTTGTTGTGTTTCTAAGTCTAGTAGCATAAGTAGACGTACCCTAAAATAACAATGTATTTGGTAGGGTATAAGCTGTGTTTTTGCATAGTGAAAGATGTTTGCTTGTCTGTCTGAAACAAACAGATCTGCTCCACAAAGGGGTTAATTGCTACCATCTCTTCTGGAGGATGTTTAGGTTTTGCTTCTGTTCCAGTCACTCTTTGTCTTAAAAATAGCCTATTCCGCAATGTTGTTATTTTTACACAAACTCAGATTTTCATATGAAATGAATCATCATTGAATCAAAATGCTAAACATTTTTTTGGTTAAATATTGGTTGAATATTTCAGTTAAATATTTTATATAACAATGTTAACCGTTTACATTGGCTTGATCAAAACAGTGAAGCCCTGCAAACTTTAGCTCCATGTGTAATGCTTTAGTAAATAGCTACTATTTAATAGATACATTCAGACATTCCACAAATAGATTTCTGAACATTATCTGTTCTCCACTGCCCACCTTCCGTTCCCGCAAGGCTGTGTTTTTGGCGAAGCTAGTGTGGTAGTGCTCTTATCTACAAATAAAACAAAATTATTTTGTTGAATGCACAGACTGTGAAGCCTATCAGGGAGACAGCAAGGAGAAATAAAAAACGGTACAGAAGGGCTTTAACGTCTTGTAGCTGTATGTAGAGCGCAGCATATTGAAAGTCATAAATACTGTCCCACAGACATTTTGAATAATGTAGGTATGGCGTAAGTAATTGGAAGCGCTCACATTCTGCCTTCAGACGTGTCATTGCTCGGGAGTTAAAACCGGTTGTCAAGCGTGGACTCGGAGGACTGTGCAAGGTGCCCTACTCTGTCATGTGGTCCGTATTTAATACCTGAAGGGACCCGTGCGGCGGGAGCCGGCGGGGAGGGCGTGGGGCTGCCGAGCCCGGGCACTGCGGGGGGCACAGCGGGGCTCAGGGGGGAGAGCAGCGGGGGAGCGAGTCGCCGGCTGCCCCGCGGGGCTGACCCTGGCACCGCTTTGCCCGGCTCCGCTCTCCCGTGCGTAGCGTTCCGGCGTGCCCGTGGTGGATGCCGTCGCTGCCGGGGCCGGGCGCTGCAGGTGTGCGTGCCCCCCGGCCGGGGACCGGGCCGCGGGAGGGGGGCACCGGCCTGCCGTGCCCAGCGCTCCTCCCGGCTCCTCCCGGCGCGGCGGCGGGACGTACCTCGCAGCCGACAATGAAATCTGGGCAGCTAACTGCAGGCGTGGGAGATGCCCTTCAGGTAAGGCAGAGCGGCTTGGGAAGAACTGAAGCGGGGCGGGAGATGAGGGGGGAGCGAGGAGCCGGCCTTTGCTGGCGGCGGAGCGCGACCCTGAGCCGCCGGCTGCGAGGCGAGGGTTAGGAGGGGGAGCTGGGGGGCGACTTGACACGTTTGGCTGCTGTTGTTACACAGCCGCCGTCAGTGGCTTCCCAGCACGAACGCGGCGAGGTTAGTGTGTGCGTGGAGCTCCGGGCCGGGGGTGCGAGCCGCCGGTGGGGTGAAATGCAGCCAGGAGCGGTGGCAGAGACATGGCCACGGGTTGGCAGTTTCAGCGGCGGGGTGTGGGATAGAAACGTAGCGGACTGGCTGGGGGCTGCGCTTCATCTGCACGTTGAATTTAGCTGCGCGGGTATTTCTGGCCGTGTTGATGCTTGTGCATGGCATGGGTTTGTTCGTGTGAGTGAGTACGCGATGCATGTGACACTTACAGAAAATAAGATGCAGGGGGATTATTTGTCCTTCCTCTGTGACTGGCTGAAGTTTATGTGAACTTCATCTTCAAAGAGCTGTTTAACTTTCTTTTGATGGGTTGTGTATTAGCATTTATATGAAATACAGCAGGAATCTCATTAGAAACGGTTTTGTCAGATGAATTATTGCCTTTTACTAGGCAGTTTACAGGATTCCTGACCAAACCGGTTGCTTATTTAACTTCAGGGCACCTGTATATTATCAGCATAATATCACAATGCTAGAAAACACAATTTATACGAGAATTTTTAAGTTTTAGTACTGGACATGTTTAAATGGGATAAAACAGAAACATTTTCTTAATAAATATGATTTAAATGTGCACATAATTTCGCTAGCATTCCCAAGTAGATGTGCATACATTTTAAAAAGCAGACAAAGTATTAAATACTTGAATTTAAAATGCATACGAGTTGTTAGCTGGAGATAATTGCAGAGTAATTTAAATATTTTGAATGACTTCAGCATTTTCTTCCTTTATAAAAGCCCACACACTTTAAAGTGTGGAAGAAATGTTGAGGGGAGGGGAGAAAGTGGGGTTTGCTACCTTTTAAAAAAGGAATCTCTTCTATACTCTAGAGTATCATATTTTTTAAAAGACTTGCTCTTACATGTTGAGGCTGTGGCACACTCCAGTCATGGAATGCTCGTCCAGTGCATTGCAGACTGTGAGGTCTGGATTACCAGCTCAGGCACCATAAAATCACATTGCTTTCAGGACCGTACATTAAATTCCACCTCATATATTTTTATTTAGATGGATATTCAGGAACTGAGTAAGATCCAAAGGAGTCTCTATATTTGTAAATTCTGTAGTGATACGTAATTCATCTTAATACAGAAGAAATTAGGATTTATTTAAGTGTTAAATAGAAAGTTCATTATTATTTTGGTTTATTAAATATTTTTTTAATTGGCTTATGTACAGTACATTGGTTTCATATGTATTTCTAAAATGAAGTAGTAGACGTATTAAGTTTGACTGTCTTGGTACTCTTCATAAATTATTGCTATTTTCTTACACATTAATATTTACGTTCATCTGTTTTTTTGAACATGCAAATGAGGTTGACTTCTGAAAAGTGAGCAAAACTGCTGTTAAGTCAACAGTGTTTTGTTGTTTGCAGCAAGAGCAGCAGTGCTACATGTAACCACACGTTTCATATTGGAATCTTTTAATGGAAATAAAGTGGACTTTTGGGTTTGATCCCTTACAGGTGCTTCTCTGAGTGCATGTTTAGTGTCTCTGTCAACCATCAGTTTTCCTTTCTTTGATCCTATATGTCTACTATGGATTTTATTATTTCAGAGGTTTTTTTCCTAAAACAGTACTAAATTTCTTGGTGTTGTAGCTGTTTCACATTCCCATTGCCTTCTCTTTAATACAGGGAAAGAAGTTGGTTTTAGTCAGTGCCATCTCAACATCCAAAACACTTATACCTCATCAACTGTAGTTAGAATTAATTGTACCCCTTTCCAAGCATAATTTTAGAAAGATTGAGTTTTATGTTTTTATGTACTCCTACATGAATAAATACTTGAAATCAGAATAACATAAAAGTAGATGCATGAATTCACTTTATTGTTACTATCTAGCAAGGTATCATACTCAGTCTCTCTAACTTCAAACCAGTTACTTCAGTAGTACCTTTATCATGTAAGAGTTCAAAAGTTGTTGGATAAAATTTTCACCTGTGGTATCAGTTTTGCTACTGAACAACAAATCTTTTTTCAGGAACAAGTAAAAAGTTCCTTTATTCTGTGATAAGCCTTGTGGTATTATAAACACTTTGAAAGGTGTAGAAAAATGTCCTTAACTATAATACTGGAAGTTTGAACTTTTCCTATTATAATGAAAAATATTATTATTGAATGTCAATAAATTTTATTAAGATAAATATGTTAGAAATGGCAAATGAAGCATCAAATTGGAAAGGAGAAGGAAAAGAAATATGATTAACTCTTGCTTTTAAGTTATTGTGGCAATAATTGTTAAAAAAATACCATGAAAAGTAAACCAGGGGGAAAGATGTGTAGGGAATTTTAACCATAGAAGTTTTCAAGTTTAATTTAAGCAAATTACATGCTAAGGAGATCTTTTTTTTTTAAGATGGCTCAAGTCCACTGAAGTCAAGCATTGAGTCAACTTTGGTGATGCAGATTTGGGAGTATCAGATTTGGCCCTGATTACTTGAGATGATTTTTCAGTGTTTGGGTGTTTGGTTTTGGTTGTTTGTTTTTTTTTTTAAATTTATATATATTTTAGTATTTGAATAAATGTACAACATCTCAAAGAACTAAGCATAACTTAGTATGAAATGTATTAATTTTGTGAGAATAAGGTTTACTTGTCAAAACTCTTGTGCCACTTGTTTTTTCAATCCATCTAAAAATGAATTTAGAAAATATTTATATGCCTTCAATTTTGTTTTGGTGTATGTTACAAAGGAGCAGTTCTTGTGAATTCAGTTGTCAGGAAATAACACATTCAGTAGAATACAATGATACTTAGATTATCGATTTTCACAGTTATGCTTTTTTAGACACAAGAGATACCATAAGTACATAGTCTCCAGATGGAAAAAAAAATGCAGGCTATTCATTTAAAAAGATACATCATAAAATTTCTCTAAAATTCAGTGCAATTGCATTCGGGTGACATATTGGACTTCTAGGTTAGGAAAAGAAATATATGTGACAGACACTTTTCTAGTAGCATGTTTTTCAAAATATGCCTGTGAATTAAGTTTAATTTTATAGCCTGAGATCTCTGTCAGCCATGGAGTTCTGTACCTGTAGGAATACATCATTTCCTTCTTTGTCCTTTTTAAGGCATGAAATGGAGATAAGGAATGTGACAAAGTTCTGACTTCAGTGACATTGTACACTCACTACTTTTACTTACACTTCAGTTTGGACAGTGTTTGAATGTGTTTGCTTTGGGGGATTGGAATAGAGTGGGAACATTACTGCTTTGTATTTGTCCTCATCATACTTGTTTTGCATTTGATTTCAGTTATCCATGGTAAATTGTACAGGCTGCAATTTCCCATCATTGTCATTGAAAATAAAGCACAGTGTGGCTTCTTCCACCAGGTTGCAATTAGTGACTATTTTTGTTTTCTTGTTAATTACAGATTTTATACACAGCAATAAGGCTTCTGAAGAGTGATTTATTTTTTTTTTGACAGTGAGGAATATTAAAAAACACACTGTAGTGTCAGAGACTTACTAGTTCCCTTTCACAAACCTGGAGTCACAAACTTTTTTTCAAGTACTAAAATGGAGAAACTGCTTGAGTCAGCAGTAACATCAGATTCAGCAAAACTAGGTTATGAATTCAAGCAATTAAACATGACAAAAAGCCCAGTTTTACTGCTTTGACTTAATATGCTTCCAGTATTTTAATTTTTTTTATACATAAAAACTTCAAAATACTCTTTTCTGCCAAGTGTTCATAAAAAAAAAGTACACCTCTGGAAACTCTTCAAATTCATCTTGCTTTGCATTTGTACCTTCAGCTTTTATTTACATATTTTTAGTCTCAGGAGAAGCAAATTATTATTTTCTTTAGTTTACTTGGAGTCCAGCAGGTACGCATTTATCTATCTGCATTTTGGTAAAGATTACTAAAAGAATGACTGATTGCATATTCCAGACTTAACAGAAGAATCTCTTAATTGACATTTAATATGCAATTTTTGATAAAGATGTTTAGAAATAATAAAGTGGAAGGACAGAAGATCCATTCTTTTGGTGCTTTTGTTTGTATGTCTTTGATTTTCAGCAATTGTATGGTTTCCTATCTAGTAATTATTACAAATTTAACTGTGTAGAAAAGGGAAGGGAAGTAACCAGATATAAGTCTTGGTACTTGTTACTAATGGACCAACCTGAACTTGAACAGTGCGCTAGCAAAGATGATCAGTTCCCTGCTTCTCTTTTGGAGCATGATGCAAAACTCCAAGAACAACTTCCCACTCTTTGCAAATGAAAGTTGTTCTGTCTCCTTGTGCTCTGGTGCTTTCTGGACAGGGCTTCTGGCTTTTTTAACTTAAGTGGTTTCCTTGTTAAGTTGTACTTTCTGATAACATAATAATCCGAGAAGGGGTTTTGATCCTTTTTTTTCAGGTAAGTAAATTGTAGCTTACGAGCTGTTTTTTTCTGACTACTAATTAATCTGAATCTGTTGGGTCTCTAACTGTAAAAATATGTTACAGCAAGTGAAGTGAGAGGCATAATGTGTCATGTCACTGCTGCTTATTTGGAGAGTTGTTTGTTGCTGAGAAGTTGCACTATTACATGATGTTCTAACAAAATAGCATCATTTCAGTGCATAATGTCATTTAAGATGAGACACAGCATCTGTGAAGAACTGCTGCCACACTGGAGCAAGTCTTTTAAGAACATGACATTTAGATCAAGCCCTTAACGGAGTGTCATGGCTTTCTCCTTTGGTACTGTCTTACGTGACATGCCTGTTTTTGTGTTAGCATCAAGAGTTCACCTTTTAATATTACCTTTCTGACATAATGTGCCCTGTGGTATTGCAATCCTGGGGACTGCAGTTCAGCTCTGGCTTCTGATTTTTTATGATCCAGCCTTTTAATGTATGATTTCAACAAGTGGTGTGTGCAAAAGGAAGAGATTCATTTTTTAGAAGATTGTATCTGCCATCAGCTGTGCACGCAGGGCAAGTCTGCTATTTGGTTGCGATACAGAGGAACCTCAAGCCACTAAGTTTTTATTAGAATATTTTGCAAGACTAGATTGAAAACAAATATAACTTAATGTATTCTTTTGAAGACTTTTGATATTTTTAAAACATGCTTAAGGTCTGTATGATGAGCAGTGGCATGCATGATGTCCTGTCTTTCCATCTTGACAGTTAAACCAGCACCACATGAGGCTGTAATCCTGTGTTAATCTTGACAGTTACCAGGAGAAGTAGGATACTGCTGCCTGTGCTGCAGAGCAAAATAATCTAAGAACCACATCTTATTTAAAATGGCATTTCATTCCAGTTGAGAGGCTTCCTCAGTGTTGGCAGAGTCAAAAGTCCAATCATGGCAGACTGAACTTTCTACTGACAGAGAAACCATGGCAATCAGCTTAATTCTATTTTGACTTTCATATCTTAAAGAATCTTTTTTTTCTGCTTTTGAGTTCTTTCTTTGAGCCATGATAGAAAGTAATATTTACTAAAGGAAGACCTTAAGAATTGTATTGGGTATTTTAATGTGTTTTTTTATACTTCCCATTGTGTATTCAAGATGTGTCAATTTCTCCGGCAAGTATCTATGAGAACAGGTAAATCAAATTTAGTGCAGTCATGTAACAGCTTAGCAGAATTTATGCTTGCCCAGATTTTAGACTCTAAAGAGAAGAGCATTTTACCAACTGTGTGTGGTAGCTGTGGTTCACTTCTTAATACAGTGACTTAGGATGGTCTCGAGAGCTCAAAAACTAAGGTCAGAGAAGAGCTCAGTCTTGAGATCCGTTACAGCCTGTGAATTGTCAATGAAATGGAACTTTGCAGAGATTGTACACAGGGATGCTGATAATCTTTTGGGTAGGCATTGGGTATGGTGGACTGAGCTCCTATGCAACCCTTTCATGCCCTATAGGAGGAGAAGCTCCATTCATCAAGTCGTGTCATAAATAAAAACAACCAATCTTCTTAAATAAATGCAAGAAGTAAACATCAGCCATGTTATACAGCTGTTATGATCTCACACGCTCTTCCTAACAGCTGTTAACTACTGAAGAATGAAAAACAGAGTGGAGTTCAAACCTGTTTGTATGTTAGTATTTCTTCTAATTAATAGAAGCAGCATGTTTGTTAGTATTTCTTCTAATTAATTATGATTCAGACTTGGGGCAAGGCGTTCTGAAAAGGTAATTCTGCTTTCATTCATTTTCACGCATAGCTGAGCAAGCGCTGAACAAAATTCCATCCTGATGTAAAAATGAGATATTCAGTGATCATAGAAAAATAATGATGGAGAGGACCGCTCTTCCACATCACTGAGTCCCGCCCTACTCCCTGAAAGGATCATCTTTGCAAGTGTAATTTGTGATAGACATCCAGTTAACATTTAGTAACTGTCAGTAAGAGAAGTTCCATTAGCTTTCTAGACTACAGCTTTCAATGCTTAGTTATCTGTGCTGTCTTGAAAAGTTGGGTTTTCTTTGCTAGACAATGAAAATCTCCTATGCTGCAGATGACCTTAGTGCTTCATATTCTCAGTGGACGTGAAGAAAAACAGTTCACCCTCTTCTTGTAGAAGTCTTTTATGACAGAAATTCTGATGCAGGCTTCAGGCTTATGACCCACATTTTTTAACTTCTGCATTTTGGTTGCTTGGAATCCTTACTGTGGTTCTCACAACTGTCTTGAGGTGTCTTAAGCTGCCTGTTGGACTACTTGGAGGCAGAGTTTATGAGGTTTATTGATTCACTGAAGTCTACTAGACAATTTTATTCAGAACCTATTATACTCCTAAATTTATGGAAGTGTGGATATGTAGATAGGTGGTATTTGGGAGCATTTGACTCATAAAAAGGAAAAAGTGAAATGCTTTTGCTGATACATTCAAGAGTTTATTAGCTCTGTCTGCTCTTGCACCTGGCAAGCAGCGGGTTATTTCAGCAACACAGAAAAGAGGGTAAATAATGGACAAAAGTGATAAAATGGAAGATGCTTCTGCAATCTTGGAAGATATTTCTACCTATGGAAAATGATACAATTTTTTTCCAGAAATTTGTAGTAAACTCTTTAGGTAAAGGGCAGCTAAATGACTAATATAAAATAATTGTGTGCAAATCATTGGCTGTTGTGATCTTGACTTTGGCTATGAAAGCAGAACAAGAAAGGTAAAGGATACAACCTTCAACTAACCATACACTGAATGTATTACTCAGGTGGACTAGCTTGTGCATTTATAGCAGTGGACACTGTGCTGTTCTTATTTTCTTTAAGTTTTAGCAGTAAAGAGGAACCGAGGACATTGCACCCATTAAGATAACAGGAGACAAAGATGGATGAGGAAGCTGAGATTCTTGTGGGGAATTATCTTTAAAAATGGTGTGCAGGGTTTATACATTTATTCCCCCAACTCTTTATGACTTGAAGATTTTGAAATTCTAACTGGATCCAAGGGATATTTTCAGGCAGTTATTTCATTAGGGGTGGGAAGGCCTGTTAGGTATTTAAATATCCTTTTTTTTTTTAGTTC